>BPLR01012444.1:0-64751 GCA_021605095.1 Caerostris extrusa
AGTTACGTATTGCTATTTATGAGTGAAATAACATGTGGTTTGAAAACGGGAATAATTTATGCTCAGCAACAAATGAATGGTGCAATAATCCAGTGGAACACTATTTACAGGGAAAAAAAGAATGTAATAAATGATATATATATATATAATTACATATATTTTAACAAAACAAATCTAAACATCATTAAGCTTCAATATTCATAAAAATTCCTGCAGTCATTTTCACAAAGACATTATTTAAAATTAAACGTTCATATACGAATTATGGATAACATAAATATTTTAACGGATTAGAAAAACATTGGAAAAATCTGCTTTCTGTTTATTTGAAAAACAAAAATTTATAATCATTGTATTGTTTTAAAATTAAATCTAATTTTCCTATATATTAAATAACCAAAAATAAACTTTCTATCACCCTCATGCATTCAAAACGAAAAATAATAAAAAGCAATTTCACGAAAAGCGAAAATTTCCATCATCCTCTTACAGGATTTATGACTCAAATAACATGGTTTGAAAAAGGGAATAATTCATTCTCAGCAACAATTGAATGGACAATAATCCAGTGGAGCGCTAGAATGGAAACACACCCAACAAAGTGAAGGAAAACTTTTGAAAACAGCATGGAAATCAATCGCTCATTGTGCTTAGACCAAGCGAAGCTTAGACCCAATTGTATCGGCGTTTGGTATTTACCATATTGTTTGCCGCATAACGCTTATAAAGGAACCTGTTATGTCTTATTAAATGGCAGTATATTCGATATACTACAACCTGTCTGATATCTTAAATAGCTACCCACTAAACTTAACCCGGCATTAGGAAAAAAGCACCCCAAATTTAACGGGTTCAGCTGCATTTTAAGCCTTTTAACTTTTATGGAAAAATTTCTGGGAAAAATGTGGTCACTTCGATTGATTTTGCAGATAAACCTTGATTGTTTGCCGATATTAAAACGGGGGTTTAGTTCTTTGCGCTGTAAAGTGGATAGCATTTCAGCTCAATACATGCAAAAATTTTATCACAATAAATAAAGGAATTTAACCTTCTGGAAAGATAAAAAAAATAAATGAATGGTCCTATTTTACCCATTGGCGCATGGATAATACCGTTTTCCAGAATTACCCATTAGTTTGCGTTCTATCGAATGCAGTCGCGTATTAAAAGTATCGTAAATTGTTCGCCTTTTTCGATACAATTGCTTGTTTCCTTTATTTTTTTTTTGTTCCCCAATATCGGTAGCATTTCAATATTGCTTTGTATGTGTATTCTTGATGTTTGCTCTCATTTCGCTGTGTTTTATTTCTTTTAATATGAAGGTTCGCGTGATTTAGTGGGATAATAACTTATCGGTTATTTCATAAACTAGTAAAAGTTGTATCTTTGTATATAAGTGGCGATTGGGTGGTTGTTTCTTTTATAACAGTCATAATGAGAACGAAAACTAAATAATCTCATTGCCGGAAAAATATTTAAGGCGGGCCGCGGTTTGGCCATTCCTGTGCTAACCATTGTTAAACTTCAATAATGATAAAAATTCCACATTCATTTTCACAAATTTCATTCGGATCATTTTATTTTCTTCTAATAATAATTTTCAGACACTATGTACAAGCACTTTTTTGAATTACGTTTTATTTTTTAAAAGACAATCGATATATAATTACACGTATTTTGACGAACAATTCCTAAACATTGTTAATCTTCAATGTTCATAAAATTCCGGGCAGTCATTTTCACAAAACTTATTTAAAATTAAAAGGTGTATATACAAAATTATACATATCATAAATATTTGACTAATTAGAAAAATATTGGATTTTTTTTTTTTTGCGGTTATGTGAAAAAGAACTTTAACAAAAAAAAAAAATTAAATCTAATTTCCTTATACATTAAACAATAAAAAAATAAACTTCTGTCTTTCTATGTATTCAAAAACGAAATATAATAAAAAGCTGTTTTATGAAATGTAAATGTTTCAAGGATCTCTCTTGGGATTTATGACTCAATTAACATGCGGTTGGAAAAAACGGGAATAATTCATTCTCAGCAACAATTGAATGGCGAAATAATCCAGTGGAGCGCTGAAATGAAAAACACGCAGCAAAGATGAAGGCTTTTGAAAAACAGCATGGAGGGAAATCAATCGCTTATTGTCTTGAGCAAGCGAAAGCTTAGACCCAATTCTATCCCGGCGATTTAATATTTACCATATTGTTGCCGCATAGCAACATATAAAGAACGTCCTCGTCTTATTGAAATAGCAATATATTCCGCCTTACTACAGCATCTGATATTTTGAATGGCTACCCACTAACCTTAACCCGGCGGGGGGCGCGCAATTTAACGAGGTTCAGCTGCATTTAAGCCTCACCAGCGTTATGGAAAATTTTCTGGGAAAGGAAATCATTGCTCAGCGATTGCTTTGCAGATAAACCTTGGAATTGTTTGCCCCGATAAAACGGGGTTTAGTTCAATGCATAATGGGAGACCTATGCAGCTCAATACATGCAAATTTTTTCACAATAATAGAAATTTAACCATCTGGAAAGATAAAAAAAAAATAGAAAAGGTACTATTTCGCAATGGCGCAGGAGATAATATCGTTTTCCAGAATTACCCATTACTTTGCATGCTATTGAATGCAGTGGCGTGTTAAAAGTATCGTAAATAGTTCGCCTTTTCGATACAATTGCTTTGTTTCTTTCCTTCTTTATTTATTTTTGTTCCCCAACTATCGGTGGCATTTCAATATTGCTTTGTATGTATTCTTGCTGCTTGCTCTTTCGCTGTGTGTTATTTTTTTTAAAGTGAAGGTTTGCGTGATTTAGTGGAAAAATAACTTATCGCGTTTTTTCATAAACTAGTCAAAGTTGTATCTTTGTATATAAGTGACGATTGGGTGATTTGTTTCTCTTTTATAACAGATCAATGTAACATTCGTAATCAGAATAGAAATCTAAATAAATGATTTAACTGATGTATAAATAACTAGTATGTGTGGAATTGCAGTGTTAAAGTGATTTATGGTTCAATAAATATGACATAAACATTAAACTGTAAGATTTGGTTTTTGTTATTGCTACATCGATGTGCTTTCGTATACTATTTTCATATATGTCAAAAAATACGTAAATTTGCGACATACAGTGAGTTTCCCAATCTGGATACCTATCCTGAACACTATATTGTTCAATTGGGGAAACATTAGTGATAATTATGCGCAAGGAATATAATTAACATGTATGATGCAGTTAAAATATATGCAAGCCTTATGAAGACTGGAACAATCTGGGTTCTCTGGAACGTGTCAGGATTTGACGGTCCATGTAGGATTAATGCTAATGTATGCAAGATGTGTTCTACTTGACCTATGAAAAGGGAGGTGGTGATCTGCTGTCAAAAAATATACCACTCAAATCTATGGTTAATTGCTGTGTAGTATCTGTAAACAAAGTCTATTTAGGGGCTCCTGATCTGGCACCTCCTCGCATGGATCCGATTATCCTCTGCTTTAAGATAGAAGATGGATTCATTTCTGAGCAGTATGTGATGTCAGTCTGAAGGCAGCCATGATGAATGACTTCGACATTACACCAATGTACGCCATGCACGGCACTGATAGACAATGAGAACGAATTATGTATACCATTAATACGTTATACGAGATAAAGATATTGACTTCCCCGATACGCTTTTAAAGAGGCAACAACTCCACATTTGCAAGATAGGAAACCCGACAGATTCTATCAGGCAGTCTAACTATGGATGCAAGACTCAATTAACCCAATTTTTTTGTAATCGTTGACGAGTCTCTTCGTTTCTGGCATGCACTGACTGGAAACACGGGTGCCATCAGCGAATTCGAACCCCAAATCTCGTTAAAAAACCAGCAGCACTGCGTTACCACTGAGACGCCTTAGATCAGAGCAAATGTAAAGAGTTTAAAATGTAAAAAATGAAATTACAAAATTATTTTGAGTGCTGCTCTCACTGCACATATTTTTTTCTTTTTGAAATAATGGTATATTGGCAGAATTCCTCTTTTTTATTATTCTTTACTTGATCTACAGTCTGTTACAGGCAAAGGCCGTCTCAATAAGCTTCCTCCAACAGATCCTATCAAACGCCACAGTCTGGAAACGATTGATTTTTAAGAATACGGAAGTCAGTTTTCGTTCCTGTCGTCTGGGAAAGTATCCTCCCGTGATTTACGAGTAGATGTTGAGATTTCTGAATTGGAGGGTTTTTTTACAGAGTGAAGCCCTCCCACACCCAATCCCTAACCTGTAGGACCAGCTTCCTAATAAAATCCCCAGGGGGCAGGGGTGCCTGCTATATCCCAGACTCTAAGTACCCATTTTAGTACGCCTCTCACGACATGCATGAGCTACAATGACTATTCTTTCACACTAATCACTGGCTACATGGGAAAGAATTCCTTCTAGAGGAAAGAATTCCTTCCTTCTTCTCTAAAATATTCTTGAAAAAGAAGTTTTTTATTGAATCCCTTCACTCCTTTTTCCTAAATAAGGAACTTGGATATCTCCACGGTTTATGAAAAGGAACTGAACTTATTCATCACTTCTTGCAATACGAGCATTGACATCGATGAGTTAAGGTTGATTAATGGTGTCACCGAAAGTTCAACAGAATTAGATTAGCTTCCTACATCCCAGAACTTCAAAATTCGATGGGAAGACTTAGAGTCCTGTATATTTAAAATATTATATTATGATTTCTATTTTATATCGTGCTCTACTTATATATAATGAATACACCATCGACCAGAGATGAAGGATGGACATTACCTTCCAAGGGTAATTGCCTCGCATTTGTATTTGTGTAATACTGGAAGAAACCCGAAAAAAGCCGACTGGCTAACACGATAACCACTATTTCAGGCAACGAATCATAGACAAAGAGATTGAATTTTGTGCGTGGAAAATTATTAAAAACAAGTAATATATATAAAGTCAATTCCTACTTTTCTTTTTCTTTCAATATATTGCAGAAAGTCCTTTATAAATAATTTTCATTCATTTTTTAAGAATATCTGGCGCCATCTATTGGTACATATATGCAACTTAAATCTAAAAAACTAAAATTAATGATTAACTTTTGATTAATGAATTAATATTTGAGAAAACTGATATTAATATCAAGTGTCATCCACTACAAGTTAAAAAAATGTATTTGAACATGAGTGGATGATTAGTATTTTTATGAACGATTGAAAATTTTCGAAGAAGATATATATAGGGAGAGTGTGAGCTAATAGAAGGAATTGAATAAACCCCTATAGAAAAAAAATTACAGACGAATCTTGAATTTTCCAATAAAATCTAGAAAATTTCTTATTACACTCATGTCCATAAATTAAGGATAATGAAGTTCAGGCAAAGAAAGAGACAGAAGCAAAAACAAATTTGACTTATTTGTAAAGTCTATTTATTAAACAAAAAGGTAAAGAGCAAAAAAAGATGCTATATGTTTGACATAATTAATAAAAATTGCGATTTTTTACTCCCTGAGCAAATTTTCAAAAAAGAACCTATTTACAAAAAACAGTATAACATGGTTAGTATGATGGTTAATATGGAGTATGTCTCCCGGACGATGCAATACAGGCCTTACAACGCCTAGGCATGCTGAGTATCAAATTATCAATCTGATCTTGGGGAATATTACACCACTCATCAAGCAATGCCCTCCGAAGTTCCGGTTGACAGGTGGGAGGGGGTTGACGGGCTGCAATTCGTCGGCCAAGCATATCCCACACATGCTCTATTGATTCAAGTCCGGTGAGTATGCTGGCCAATCCATACGGGTGATATCCTCCAATTGAAGGCATTCGTCTACAATGTTTGCACGGTGAGGACGGGCGTTGTCATCCATAAACAGAAATTCAGCACCCATGGCGCCCCCGAAACAAACGTACATGTTGTTCCAGAATGACATCCCGATAGATGTGGCCTGTCATCGTTACACTCTGAACATGCAGGTCAGTTCTGGAACCAAGAATAATTCCCTCCCCCAAACGAGCCATCCTGCACCACCGTAACGGTGTCGTTCAATGGTGTTCTCTTGGTGGTAACGGGTACCTGGCGCTCTCCATATGAAAGTCCGGCGAGAATCAGACTGCAAACCAAACCTGGACTCGTCGGAAAACATCACACAAGACCACTGTTGTGGTGTCCACAATGCATGCTCTCTACCCAGGTTAATCGCAGGCGACAGTGAGTTGCGGTAAGTGGAACACATCTGACAGGCCTACGAGCATATAGACCAATGTGCCCTAAGCGTCTGTACACGGTCTGCCTTGAAACTGTCGTACCGGTAGCTGAAGAGAGCTGACGAGACAGGTCTGATGCTGTGCTCCGTCTGTTTCTTTTTGGCAGTAACTGCTAAATACCGGTCCTCATTCGGCGTTGTAACTCGGGGGGCGACCTGTGCTGTAACATCTACTCACATTACCATCATCTTGGAATCGTTGCCAAAGCCTGGGAGATGACACTCTGGGCGATTCCAAGTTCCTCGGATACTTCCAGCTGGGTACGTCCACATTCCAGTCGTCCGATAATTCTACCACGTAAAAAAATCATCCAAATGCTTCCTTTGTGCCATAACTATGCGGTTATTGCACTGAAAGGCTTTTAAAGCGCTTGTGAACAATTTTACTTCTTTGCCACCATTCCTTATATACCCCTCTCTTACACTCTCGTCATTGTGACGTACTATCCGCGCCATCTGGTGGTTTCCTGTAATTTGCATATTCTTCTTCAAGATGTGTGTGATAATTCTACAGGTGAAATTTTTATTTTAGAGTTCAATTTCTGTGTGATTCTGAATTATCCTTAATTTATGGACATGAGTGTAAATATGTCTTATTTTAACTAATATTTTATTTTATTTTATATTATTGCAAAAGCATCTGCAATTTGTAGTATTATAGTTTTTCAAAAATAAAATGTAACTTTTCATTTAGAAGACGTTTACTGTCTTCATAAGACAGTACAACATTATTTCAATATTTTTCTACATATAAATAATCACTTAAATAATAATAATTTATGTATCTAAGAACTGATTTTTTCTCCACGTTATATTTTACTCATTTTAAAATAAATCAGAATTCAAGAGAGTGACAAATTTCAATACATTTATCTATATATAAAGAATTTATAAAATTTATCTATTGTCTCATTTGAGATACTATGAGTATTACTATTTAGAAAAATGTAGATTGCTGTGATAAAGAATACACATATAAAATAAATAGTATTACTATGATAAAGAATAGACATCTATCTTTAAACTCAGATGCCTTCTAATAAAATTTTAAGTAGAAATTATAACCAAAAAATAAAAGTCACTTAGTATGATTATTTAACCATGAAATTTAATTCTCTGATATGAAAGGTTTAAAATTATTTTCATTGACCACATTTTTAAAAATATAAAAATAAATGTTTTTTTTTATTCTTCTATTATTGTGATTTCTAACTTATTCTGAAACGTCACGCAACTTAATATTTTATTTAAAAGTGACGCAGAAAAGCAATTCAACTCATTTTTTATTAAAGAAAAAAAAAATTCTTCAATATATCTGCTATTCTGAGACTGTGCACGTTATTTGAATACCATTATCCTTTGCCTCCATATTTTTTTTCACTAAAAACGTTTCGCTATTCTTTCCATTTGAATGAAAAAAACAAGGAAAGTGTTTTAAGATCTTAAAAATCACACCAACAAATTTGACTGACAGAAATCCTGAAACTCATCTACTGAGTCAGTGGATTTCTTTTGACACAGCCAGGCTTTTGTGATCCTCATATCTATCTGCTTTCAACTGAGTTTGCATTTTTCCATTGATGTGGTAGTCCTTGTCCTTTTCTTCCTTAAGTTACATTTCTTAAAGGACATGTCCACAGAATTTCAGGGAGTTTCTGGCTTTCCAGCAAGAAATCATTGTGTCCCAAAATACATTCCCTGACAAAGGATTCGGCTTCTTAAGTTTGTAAGCTGAATCCTTCTAGTGATACGTTTTATACATTACGTATTTTTGTATATAATATATATATACGTGTTATGAAGTATTTAGGTGTATGCATAATTTTTTTAACGTAGGTAAAATCCATGCAACACATGCTAATATAGTTCATTGCAGAAGATTATGATATAAAAATAAATTTAAATCAGGCTTACTATCCCTCCAAATAAAGTTGAAATTATAGAAAAATACTTTCACTTTTAACTCTTTTTTAATTATTCCTTTTGTTTAAATTATTATCTCTATCTACATATACATGTTGTTTGCCCTGGTTACAGGCCAGTAGCGTCTCTCAAAAAAAAGTGAAGCTACAAAATAAACAATATAAAAAAAAAAAAAAAATATTTTTTACTATATTGCAGAAAAGGTCCTTTACAAATAAAATTAAAATTTTCCTCTTACATCTGCGCCATCTATTATTAGATAACGCAACTTAAATCTATAAAATAAAAGGTAATTCATTAAATTTAATGAATTAATTAATATTTGAAAAACTTTATTAATATCAAGTGTCATCCACTACAAGTTCAAAATAATGTATTTGAACTTGAGGGATGAATAAAAAAGTATTTTTATTAACGATTGAAAATTTGAACAAGATATATATAGGGAGAGTGTGAATTAATAGTAGGAATTGAAAAAAAAAAAACAAGTAAGAGTATAAGTTAAAATTCAAAAACAAATGAATCTCATCGTGTAAACACGAGAAGCCATTAAAAAATACTTTTAACACATTGCATAAGCAAACATTGATTTTCACGTGATTTTATTTACGTGTGTCTTAAAAACTGGCATGCAATATATGTTTCTAAATATAGCGATTGACCCAAATCAAGTTACATGCTCTGTAGTTCAGTTTGAATAGTTTTTCTTCAAAATATAAACATATCGTTTCAATATCCTCAAAATAGTGTGTTGCCCAAGAATAAAGTTATGCTTATAAAAGTTAATTTAATTATCTCTTTAACGAATTTCTCTGATTGAATTGAGAAGTGCATCTTGTAGTATTTGAAAAATTGCTTCTTCATAAAGTTCTAGAGTTATTCAATTTTGCTATATTTTTGTCGCTATTGAATTTTATAGTTCTTTAGGATTCTGCGCTTTAGGGTTATAATTTTGCTGACTTTTACCAAATGGAACCGCAGTATTTTCTACCCTCATGGGCCATTTTCTTTGCTTAGACGGGATTTGGCGTAAACCGCGAGTGAAAAATATCGCCAAATAAACAAGAGGAACACTAAAATTTCAGAACTTCCATTCTTATAGTATTCTAACATATTGTTTTTGAGTTATTGAACATTGGTAATATGTGTATTTTAAACTGGGCATGTTCACACATGGTAAACTAAAATTTGTGAAAGGATTTCATTTTTGTTCTTTTATTTTTTTTTATCATTATTCACTTGGTATTTTGTGTTTAACTTCCGTTATTTGCAACTGATGATTAGAACTGTATAACAATCAGACAGATGCCTTCCTAAAATTATTCAGATGTAATTATCCGCATTTGCCCATCGTATTATTGCCCTATATATATATAATGCATTGATATGATAATATAACATGTGTTACGGAACTCCACATACAAACGTGTAGACCGGAAACAGAGAACATCTATAAAAATAAGATTCATAGGAAAAAAAGTATGGTTGAAAGTAAATAGTTGGCATAGAAAGTGGGTTCTGAAGTCTTTACGTTCAAGCTTTTCATCAAAGCCGTAGATGGTGTAGGGGTGAATACGTATCGTTTCGACAACGACGGTTTGATTTGTCACTCTACGGCCATCCTGTGCACACTTTAGGCTAAACAGACAGGGACCTACAGTTAAAGGGGATTCCGAATCACTACAAACATCCCTGGCACCGCCGGGACTCGAACCCGAAAACCTGTGATAAAGCGCGCCAGGCGCTAGCCACTCAGCCATCAGGCCCCTCGACCACGCTGTGAGTTGCGTCTTATCCATTAGTGAATGACTAGATTAATACAATTGGCTTTTAGCTGTTTGAATTTAGAGAGAAAAGTACGTTGTTGATTTTGCTATCAACATGATGATGAATTTAGCTTTTTTGACAAAATAGATTTAGATTTTTGACATTTACACTTGGAGAGACTGTCCTGTAGCAAGTCTCTTGCCAAAATTCGCCATTTTATTATTCAAATGTTGACGGTTACTCATTTTAACTGTTTAGAAGAAGAGTTATATATGTGAACAAAACGTGGACATTGACAAAGATCTAATAAGGCTTGTTCATTTACATCCACCGACCATGCTAAAATATGGAGATACTGAAAGCTAGAGGTTTAAGCATTCATTTAACGTTTCATTCAAGGTATGTCAAGAAAATCAACAAAATATACAAGCTATCTTAATTTTGAGTTTCAACATATTTATTGGAAGTTTGGTTTGTCGCTCTACAATCATTTTGTGCACACTTTGGGTTAATTAGACCGGGACTTAACAGTTTAACATGGATAATGAACCACCTAACAAACATCTACGCCACCGCCAGGATTGGCATAGATTGGTTGGAAGCCTGGGGTACCAAAAGCCAAAGAGCTAGCCAATTGGCCATTATACCGCTATTTATAGGAAGAGTACAGAAAAATTGCCATATTTTCTGCTTAGAATGAATAGTGTGTTGATAAAAATATGAAACCTATACATTTTCTAATACATAAACAAAATATGTGTGTAAATAGTAAGTTAATAATAATAAATAATAGCAATTATTGAGTCAGATTTCATATACGGAACTCTTTTGCAGTACACTTAAGCAAGCATATCATCATTGTTTTTATTAAAGCCAAAAGCAGAAGCCAAATCCGGTCACGTTTGCGGTTACAGTTAGACGAATGGAGTCGCCATCCATCCTGCCCTTTATAGAACGTCCTTCGTGATTCACCGCCCCTCAACAAGTCCAAACTATTCATCATCCGATCGAGCAGGTTGATTCGCGGAAATCCAGCTTTAACGTTATTGATACAAAAATCCTTTCACAGCCATGAATCAAATGGGACTGTAATAGAGAACTGAGGGCTGGAATAGCAGGTGGTTATTGAAAAGGGTTATTTCTGAGTCGAGGTATTGTTTCAAAAAATATGACAGTGAAAAATATGTGACATTATTGAGTCTGAATATTGTATGATATTCAGTTATGTTGTTTTTCTAATGCAGCTGTTAATACAGACAGTTAATCTTTATGTCAAAAGCAAGGGCTGTTCCGCTGTTACTCTTTTAGCACTACCCAGGAGTACGTGTAGCTTGAAGATATGATACGGACGCGAGTAACACTACACCCACAACGCTCTACGGACCTATTGGGTTGGGACCTATGGTTTAAAGTGGATTCGAACCACTACAAACATCCATCCGAACCACTACAAACATGACACTGGTGGACTCGAATCCGCAA
Source organism: Caerostris extrusa (assembly GCA_021605095.1). Lineage (NCBI taxonomy): Eukaryota > Metazoa > Arthropoda > Arachnida > Araneae > Araneidae > Caerostris > Caerostris extrusa. The sequence goes on from BPLR01012444.1 coordinate 11,470, forward strand.
CCTGTGGTACCGAGTGCCAGCCACTCGGCAATCACGCCTCCATTTTCATATCCATTTATAAGATGGAAAAATGTTGTTCTAATTATGAGCACATTAAATGTATTTTACTACTTATTACATATACAAAATTACTTATATTACATTTTTAAATGCATTTTTCACAAATTTTGATCTTAGCAGTGAATTTATTAAAATTTTACCATATTTTATTTAAGCCTATGTAGACTTTCAAAAAGCATTTTTTATTAATCTTCTGGGACAACAACACGTTAAAATTCACATCTGTTTCTTAGTTTAAAAAATATTTTTTTTTAAAGATATTACGAAAATCACAAAAGCCTCAAATTATTTTGATTTTAAGAAAAAATATTTTTAAAAAAAACTCTACTTTGAAATTTTGAAAATGAAAAGATATATATAAAGAAATTATTGTCTAGACATATCGACATGTTTTTCCTTTTGAAAACTTCTTTGATGTTTCGTATTACAGAATTTGCAACCCAACATTCATAAAAAGAATGCGCAAATTAACAAAAATTAAAGGTATAAAAAGCTTTAATCCGTTTAGTTTTGGTAGTTAAGAGCAGAGTTTTTGTTTAATAGCTCATAATAATAACCTGCTTTTTTGCTTATTAAATTTAAGTGACAAAAAATGAATTTTCAATTTTCCGGCTACAATTTTTTTTATGCATCAATATATATGTTAATTATAAGCATTATAAATAAATTACATAAGCGTATTTTCTTCCATATGAATTAAATTTATAAATATCTTTTAAATATTTTCACTTGAAAGGAAAATTTGCTTTATTTTTTTTCCCTCTGTTTTTTCTTCCTTGAAAAAAGTTCTAATGGCAAATAAAGATTATTAAGTATTTTAAAGTTTTTTTAAACACATCGACGTTTTAATTAAAATTGAAATAAAATCCATTCAATGTTAAAATAATTTAGAATAATTTCAAAAACTCCGAACATGTTTTGCAAATTCCAATTATTTGTTCAATATGATTTAAAACTTTAAAAATTTGCATATTAATAATGTAGTTTTTTTAACCACATCGGAAAATAATTTGAATTATTCTCTTAAAAAATACATTTAGCCAGCAACGTTAAATCAGAAAGATAAGAATTCATTTAGAACAGACTGCTATAGAGGACATTAGACAAACTTAATGGCTTAAAATTACACAAAAACAAACCTTTTATAGCAGAAAAAAAAATATCATTTTGATGATGGAAATATAAAAAATACCAATTATTATTTGCTGGATGAAACAAAACAAAAATGGTATGTAGGGCTATTTTTAACAACAATTTCAAACAACAGAAATTAACTACTGTAATTATTGAATAGAATCAACAAGTTTGCCCAATAAAAAAGTTCATATATATCTGATGTGAAATGAAAAACATTCAGAACTATTGAGTTTTGAGATTGATACTTGGCTTCACAGTAGCTAATAATAACATTTTTGCATTAACACTAAATAGATAAATAAATAAATAATAATAGTAAAAAATTTAAATTAAAAAAAAATTAAACCCATACGGATATTTGTTGCAGCCACTGCTTTCAAAAATGAAGAAACGCGATTGTAATTGTGACAATTTGTATCATATATCTTAGATCGATAATTAAGATGCTTAGCAGGAGTTTTCTGGATTTTCTCCCATACCGCACTCAAATGTAGTGTAGTTACTTCTAAAAGATCTTCTGGAAGGCAGGGCTCTCTCTTCTTCAAGCATCGGTGGGCATGATCGTAGTACGCAAAAATTGGAATGCAAAGGTCATCATATATCTTAGATCGATAATTAAGATGCTTAGCAGGAGTTTTCTGGTTTTCTCCCATACCGCACTCAAATGTAGTGTAGTTACTTCTAAAAGATCTTCTGGAAGGCAGGGCTCTCTCTTCTTCAAGCATCGGTGGGCATGATCGTAGTACGCAAAAGTGGAATGCAAAGGTCATCAATATGCAACCAAAAAGATGCACTCATCTTATAATGGATGAAAATACATTTATTAACTTGCCTAGATGAACTACAGAAAGTATTATCTTCTTTGCACTCTTTTTCAGAGTTCAGTGGGAATTAATTTTCTTATTTATAATATAATAAGATTCTTTTGAGGAAATAATGCAGAAGGATTCCACGGTCATGGGATAAACAGTGAGGGGTAGTTCAGCTTACTAAAACCTACATCTGTTGTATATGAATGTAGGGCCGGTAGTGACGCGATGAGGCACGAAAAATGAGGCATGAAAAAAGAAACGTTGCTTATTTACAACAGCATTGCAAAATGTTTCTTTGATTCAATGTTTAAAATAAATGCTCAAAATTGCTACCATCAACAGTAATACATGATTAGTAATATCGAAGGAATTTGGCGAACAGTTTCAAAGATGCCAGGCATTTCGCGCACGCTGGCAGCCACAATGGATAGTCTAGACAGCGAGGTTAACAATCCAGCCTCATAAATGAAAACACAGATTAAGAATAAACATCGAGGTTGCCAGTAAGAGAATTTGAAACTCGTCACGTGACGGGCATTGTTCGAGACATTGTGCTTGGCTGTTGCAATAAATTCGTTTCAAAGTATTTGTACCTCAGTGCGTCACGTTCGAAGCTAAAATTTTATAAAAGAAATGTACGTTTTTGAAGCTGTACCGTCCCTCAAAGGTTATCTTATAACTGTTGAATCACCTTGGATATATATATATATATATATTTGTGTGTGTGTAGCAAGGGCCAGGTATAGTTCAAAGCAAGAGCAGCAAGCAAATCAAGTCAGCAAGCAAATCAAGTCAGCAAGCAAATTAATAATCAAGAGCCGTTTGTTGCATTGATGCATTTTGCAAATGATTTTTGTAAATAAACAACGTTTTTTTTCAAGTCTCATTTTTTGGGTTAGTACCTCATCTGGTTATTTCCCCCCATGTATTCATACACAAAAAATGTATGTTTTAGTAAGCTGTACCAAGCCTGAAAGTGTGTCGCATGACCTTTGAATTACCCTGTATATTTCTGAAAAAGAGGTGGAAAATTTTAAATTTTTTTCTTCGATTTTAAGTTGAATTTGGTTTATCCTGATTTAAATCACTATTGCCACATGTCCTAATACTTTATATCAAGAGCAGAACGCTCTCGTGTGTGATGGAAGGAGGACATTACTTTTCGAAGGGACGTTTAGAGACCGCATTTGCGTGTCTTATAAGATAAAAGTCTAGACTGTCGTTGAAGCATGCTTACTGTATGTAAATCATTATCAAGTTTCTTCGTTCCTGGAAGTAGGGATTTCAATGAACGCAAGTTACTTGCACATCAACTGCTCAGTTTACTAATGAACCAATGAATTGATAATAAGGTTTTATTAAAAAATCAGGATATGAAAAATAATATTCTAAATTGAAATTTAACTTATTCGTAAATATCAATGCAGAAAAAAAAAATTTCAAGAATTTTTATATTGTACATAATTTCAATATTCAATGACATTTTTTATAAATATGAAAAAGAAATTGTTTGTGTCGTTTCAAAAGCTAGAAATATTACTATTTACAACAAATTTAGGCATTTGAAGTAGTATCTTCTTTCCCGAAGGAAATTACAAATATTTCTGAATTATTTATAATGTAAAAAATAATTTTTATTTAAAACAATATTATTCAGCAAATATATCTTTAAAAAGTATCTAATTTTTTTTAACATTTTATGTATGCACTATAGAAATAAGAGTGTGAAGATGTTATCAACAAATATGACTTGAAATATATTTTAAAATAAAAAATAATATTAGACAACTGGAAACTTCTCTTCAATGCTAACAAAAAAATTTAAATATTACATGTAATTATTCTGAAAATATGATTATCTATTATACTAATATTTGTGTTCCTATTCTCAATTTTTGCTGCAAAAGAAATGCTTAAATTAGATTCTTGAATGAATTACTCTACCAGAATATTAATGTTTAATGAATATACAGCGTGATCTGAAAGTTTAGATCTGCTTGAAAAAAAAATTATAATATGGTTTTATAATATTTGTAAGAGATGATTTCAAATATTTGTAATAGGTTATATAATTTTTTTTCTACTGTTCAGTTTTTTCTCAAAGTTAGAGTAAGTCAATTCGACAAGCTACATTTTAGAGCATGGAAATCTCCGCAACACAATTATAGATACATTGCGTCATAGACTGCATTTATTGAACTTGTTTACTACAGAATAATTGTACCAAATGTAAAAAATAATTAAGACTTTTTATTATGAATATAATATTATTTGTTAACACATTCATTATGAAAAAAAAAAACAAGATTATAGACTTAATTTTCAGCCACTTGAAGTTCGCGTAAGTATAATTGCAGATGTGATAAAATAAAACACTCTGAAATTGGCTCTTTCATACTTTACAGTCTATGGTCTGTAAAGTCTATCTTTCTGCTATGTCTTTCTATCTATGCTTGTAAAGCCTGTATTTTCCTACCTTTCTAAAGCCTATCTATCTTCTTATCGTTTATCAATTTTTAAGCTTGTATTTTGTTGCTTTGTTACTACTTATTTAACCCATAATGCTAATGATATTTATTATTCATTAGAGAAGAACCACCTCTGGAAGCCAATCCGGATTACAACGGCAAAAACTTGGACCCAACCTCACCGAACATTCGGAAACCACCTTTACCTAAACTGGTCCAAACCATATCCTCCAGTTCGAAATGATGAGAGTCCTTAGATCTGTGGCTTTCCAAAGGAGTAGATGGATCTTACATGAAACACTTGAAAATCTCCATGTGGACGAACCTGACCACATAGAAATAGTCCTGCACAGTTTAGATTGATAACAGACCAACACAGTCTGAATGGCACACGTAAATGTTAATGGTATCTCACGACAGCATGAAACGCTTGCAATCCGTCATGGATCCAGGAACTTTCGTGAGAATCACCAAGTTCATCGACGTAGTGGACGCCAGTTTGTCTCTGAAGTCAAATGGAACTGATTGGAAGATTGGCGAAGAAGTTGCTGAAGTCATGGAATTTGGCAACAGTTTTCTTCTGTACCATCCATTGTGTGGCACGTGGCTAGTGTAGAGACAATGAGGCTCAACAACAGATTTGCAAAAAATTCTAATTTGGCGACAATGTTTCTGATGGCTTTTCTTCCGGGATCGTTTTCCATATTTTATGGAGATGAAATCGCAATGCAAGATTCGTTCGATTACGATACTTTGGAAGTAAGTTTTTTTATCATAATTAACTTTATTTAGATTACGGTTTAAGTTAAGTCACGCAGAAAAAAACAGTGGTGTATATAGTAGAATAGTAGAACACATATTTGCTACTACATTAAATTAGTTAATGGTTATCAATTTAACATAGGTTGTGTGTAGTAAGATACAGACGCGAATAGTTAAATTTTTAAATGTTTGTCTATCAAAATTTATCATTCTGAAGGCATTGTAGTTTTATGCAGTAACAATCATAGCAGCTAATATTAACAGTTTATAAAGTACTATTTTCATTAAATTTCATTCAGAAATAAGTTTTAGGAAAGTAAAAACTTTTCGAGTGAGAATAATCTCTAAAATAAAAATAAACACACTGGACAAAGATATTAGCATTCAGTTATTTTGGGAATATTCTCTATTACACTTCATGATGATAATATATGTATATATACCCTTATGTTCTTTTGATACGTATAATTACTCTCATGTATATCATGTGAATAAAAGTTAGGGCCACATATGGGCGGGGCATTTACTCAGTGTTGTTCCATGGTTGAAACAATTGTTTCTTTTAAATAATGATTCCAACTTTTTTAGCTACAATATTTATTGAAATTTGCTAAGAAAGCACTTATTTTTTAAATTAATTTTTACATACGTTTATATTATTTTTATATTGTTTTTTACGTGCACACTATAAACAAATCCGTTACGGACAATGAGGCAGTGAACATTGATTTTCGGGGTGTTAAGGGTAACTGAATTTACATTCATACGTATTTTCCATACGCATCATAAGCATGTATGTTAAATTATTTAATAATCGAAAACTGCATATTGAATTTATAAAACAAATTTCTTAAAATTCAAATTACATCTCATTTCAAAAAAAAAAAAAAAAAAAAAATTTAACGATACGAATTATTTTATACCACCATAGTAAATTTATCATTACAATAATTATAGCATTAAACATTTTACTTTAAATGCTTAGTTAAATACAAAATAGAAAAATTTAATATAAGATTTTAGTAATTTCTTATCATGTATTTATTACTTACATTTCAAATATCCTGTTCACGATGAAATAATAACGTCTAACGAATACATAATTTTCAATAAAAATTCTCCTAGAAATATCATGCAAACAAACAAAAACAAAGACAAATGGTGGTTGCTGCAATAAATCCTGCTTAATAATCACGCGGCCATCATAACGCCTATTCGTGTTTCGCGGTCTTTTAATGCACATTACTTTCCAAGCAATTAACAAAGCCCATTTAGAGGATTTGCTCGACCCACCAGGAACTGCTGTGATTCGAGTAAGATACTAGACAAGCTAATTATCACAGTTTCGAGAAATTCCGATCAGATCAAATCGGCTCAAGAAGCAATCAACCTTTTTTTTTTTCTTTTTTTTTTTTACCTATAGTCCAAGAAATTTTGCAGCTGCCTTGTATTTCTTTTTCTCAAATCTCAGACTTCCAACATACACAATAGATGTGACTCTATTTTAATTTAAATACAAAATAAATTCAGAAAAATAAAAAAAATAAAAGTTTTAATATAAAAATCCTTTTATTAGGTCTGTAAATTAATTATTTAACTAAGCAACTATCCTTGCTTTCATTGTCATCTTCTTTGTACAAGATATTAATTAACCCTTCTTTATAAATGTTATATGTAACGCGTTGATCAACCATTCATTAAAATTTTTCTTTATTAATATTATTTTTTACATTTCACACTTTCTTAAATTTCCATTCCATTATTTTTTTTATAATTGACGTTATTTTTTACATTGATTTTTTAACATGTAAATTTTTTTACATACATTAATATTATTTTTACATGGTTTTTAAGGGTAACTGAATTTACATTCATACGCATCATATGCATGCATGCATGTTAAATTATTTAACAATCGAAAAGTGCATATTCATCGTTGAATTTGTCAAACAAATTGCTTAAAATATAAATTATATCTTCTACCAAAAATAAATACTTAATAATATGAATTTTTTTATACTGCAATATTAAATTTATCATTACAAAAATTATATCCTTGAACTTCCTACTTTAAATGTTTGGTTAAATAGAAAATAGAAAAAAAAAAATTTTTATACAAGATTTAAGTCCTATCATGTATTTACTATTTATATTTCAAATATCCTGTTCACGATTGAATAATAATGTCTAGCGAATTCATAATTTCATAAAAATTTTTCAATCCTTTTAGATATACATATTAATATTCTACCAATCCTCCTAGAAATACCATCAATTATACTAAAACATATTTAGAAAACAAATGCAAACAAACAAAAGGAACCAAAACAAACAATAAATTCTGTTTCATAATCACACGGCCATCATAACGCCTATTCGGGTTTCGCGGTCTTTTAATACACATTACTTTCCGAGCAATTAACAAACCCCATTTGGAGGATTTACTCAACCAACCAGGAACTGCTGTGATTCGAGGAAGATACTAGACAGGCTAATTATCACAGTTTCCGAGAAACTCCGATGAGATCAAATCGGTTTAAGCTGCAATCAATTTTTTTTTTCTATCTTCTAACATTTCTCTTTCTTTTTTTTTTTATCTATTGTCAAGAAATTTTGCAGATGTCGCGTATTTTTTTTTCTTAAAACTCAGACTTCAAACATACACATTAGATGTGTCTTTATTTTAATTTAAATACAAACTAAATGTAGAAAAGTACAAAAATATTTTTTAAAAATACTTTTAATATGTCTGTAAATTAATTATTTAACTAAAGAACTATCCTTCTTTTCATTGTCATCTTCTCTTAGTACAAGATATTATTTAAACCTTCTTTATAAATGTTACATGCAACATGTTGATCAACCATTGATCACAATGTTTTCTTTATTAATAATATTTTTTATGTTACACACATTTTTACATTTACGCTACATTATTATATTACATTTTGCGTTATTTTTTACATTGAATATTTTTACATACATTAATACAATTTTTAACATGACTTTTATATGTACACAATAAACAAATCTGACTACTGATTAGACTATGAGGCAGTGAACATTGCTTTCCGAGGGAACTAAGGGTGACAACTCTGAATTTACATACCACAGGGCAACAAGAAAACTCTCATCAGGCAATCTGACTATTACTGTGAAACACACACAAATTGTCCCAAACACCATAAAGTCTCCTCTTTTCTGAATATAAGCTTCAGGTTCAATCCTGGCCGTGGCATGGATGTTTCTGAGAGGTTCGCAATCATCGTTAAACAGTAAGTCAGAGTCTAATTAGCCCCAAAGTGTGCACAAAATGACCATAGAGCGACAAATCAAACAAAACCTCTTTTCTGAAGGCAGTGAGTGCATAACTGCTCTTGTATCGGTTTATTAATGCATGTGGGAAGCAACTAAAACTAAAGAGAATTAGCTTTGTAAGCTTTAGAAGTAAAAAAAGAGCTAAAACATTTTTTAATTTATTTTTTACTTTGCTTTATCTTATTTTAATCATCATTGGAAAGGAGGAAATTTCTATTTTTACCTAAAATATCTGAATATCCCAATTTTTCGCTGCAAAAAAACGCTTTTCTGCATTAGCCTCTTTGAAGTCAAAACATCAATTTCGAGCCTTATCATTTAAAAATTACAATTATTATCAAATCATTAAATCCTTACTTAAATTAAAATTTTTTTTATTTCAAATCAGACATACTAAACTGTATTTTGTATTTTTTTCTGAATAAAACTAGATAATATAAAAATTTAGAAGACTATTTTCTAAAGCAATGTCTTGGTATATCTATTAGTGGGAAGTAAGAGTAAAACAAAAAGTCCTAAAGCAAACATTAATCAAATCCAAATAAGGTCAAACCGTTAAATATCCGCCATCAGGAATAACAAAAACACCAGAAGCAAGAGCAGGAAATTGGCAAGAAAAGCAATAGCTGTTCCAAAACATTGCCAGACACAAAAACACCCAAAGAAATACGAGCGAATCTTTTGCCACGGGCGATACGACTCCTTCCCTTTGAAAATTTATTGAATTTGAGGGCGCTAACTCCGCAAATTCAATTCCCCAGATCTGGGTATCTACTATCCTGCCTCTCTGAAAGCAGATCTCCGCGAAATTTTACTGCAGAGACTGGTAAGGGAGTATTTTCGCCGGCAAAGAAATTAAAAGGTTTTTGGTATTTTCTCACGACGAATTGGGTTTGGCTTGAAGGAGATAAAATGCAATGTGTTCTAGCGGGTGCGAGTTGTTCGAAAAATGGAGTTTGTATTAGCTTAAAGTCGAGTCTGATGAACTGTTTCATCAATATTAGTTAGTGAATTAAAAAAATGGTGGTGAACTCGTACGATATTTCACACTTTATTTAAGTAAATAGATCGGCATATAATCTTTATTTGAGTGTGTTTTAAGTTATTTTATTTTTAATCCGTTTATCTGCTAGTGTAATTCTTCCACTGATTTGTGAAGCTAATTTTCTTAATGTTTTGCTTTTTCAGTAAATTAATTAATCTTGTAATTTGTGAATAAATAAAATGAACGAATAATTGGTTCATTAAATTTCAATGTAATTGAATAAAGGTAGTAAAAAAGAATTCTTTGTTAAGAAATATTTCATTTGTAGAGGAGAAACTGTGGTAAAATTTTTTATTTAAATTTTCTTTGCATGTGTTACACTAAAATTCATTTATTTATAGCAAAAACAAGTAATATAAAAAAAAATTGAAGTGGATTCCTACTTTTTTTCACTCTATTGCAGAAAGTCCTTTATACATAATTTTCATTCATTTTTTAAGTTTATCTGGCGCCATCTATTGGTAGATATATGCAACTTAAATCTAAAAAAAAAAAAATAATTAATTAATTAAATTTAATTAATGAATTAATATTTGAAAAAGCTGCATAAACATCAAGTATCATCCCCTACAAGTCTATAAAAATGTATTTAATCTTGAGTGGAGGAATAAAAAGTATTTTATTAACGATTGAAAATTTGAACAAGATATATATAGGGAGAGTGTGGGCTAATAGTAGGAATTGAATAAAGATTTTATTATAATTATTATATTTTATTTGTTAATACGTTTATTATTATTTTCATATTTATTCTATTTTATTACTTAAAAGAAACAATGAAGAAGTACTCAGTATTTCATTTAATATAGTTTTGCACATGCTGTTACAATCGCCATTGATTATTATTTCTCAGATTTCGAGCCTGAATCGTCCTTGTTGAACATGTTGCCACTGAGTCATGGTTTGGTTTGTCACTCGGCGGTCATCGTTTGCACAATTTTGGCCAATTAGATCGGAACTTATAGTTTAAAGGGAATTCCCAATCACTAACAAACATCGATGTCACAGCCGAGATTCGAACCTAAGGCCTACGAAACCAAAGACTATTGCGGTAGCCAGTTGGGCATAAAGCCGCACACTGAGCATTGATTAAGACTTCTGTAATATTTGTATTCCAAACAGCGTGTTCTCTGCAGAGACATTCATGTTTGGAAAATTTATAACATTTTCTATGTTAATCCTTTTTAAAACTCATATTAAAATATACAAAAGATAAAAGCACTTAAAGATAATTGAAATGTAAAAAAAATTGGGACAATTGTCCAATAATCCAAATAGCCTAGACTGAATTTCAGAAGGTGTTTAATCATTTTGTAACGATTTTGTCTTTCTCGAAGTATTAAAATTAAATGAGTAAAGAAAAGACCCGAATGGCATCAGTTCGGAACGAGATTAATTATCGTCTGCATCATTAAAATTATTCTTTGCTTTTATATGTCGTTGAAAAATAAATTATGCATCGAAAGCTATATTTTTGCTCATTACGAAGTCAAATACTTTTATTTGATTATTAAAAAAGTATGTGAAAAGCATGATATTAATACTTCGTAAAATAAGTGTCATAATTAATAAGTAAAGAAACGTCAAAAATTACGTTTCACTGGTCAAAACTGGTAACAAATGCGTAATGCTATGCAAATGCTTACAGTTCTCCATTTATCTAAAGTTGGCGTCGTATACTACTGCGTCCAAAAAGTAAGACCAATTTTCAATTTAAAATTCCCGGGACTTATGGAATTTCAGTTTTTTTTTGTCTTTTTAGGTTGTGGCACTGTTTTTGTTATCTGTGTGAAATTTCACGTCAACATATTCATTAGTGTATGAGTTACGCTTGGCTTTGTGAGACGCGAATATTCCGGCAATTTTTGAAATGTATGAATTCATTGAGCAAAGTACTTGCATTTAATTTTGTTTGCGAAAACGTATAGAATGTTGCAGAAGGCATTCGGTGAGCATTCCTATATAGAAAAGAAATGCTTACAAGTGGTATAAACAGTTCAAACAGTATTCACACCATGCGACTTCTGGCTATTCCCTAAACTCAAAAGACCATTCCGGGAACACCGTTTTGAGTCGAATGAAGAGATTCAACGTGAAACGCCACGCGCTTTGAAGGTCATTCCGGCCAATGAGTTTTTAATATGCATTGAGGATTGGAAAAAGGTCGGCATAAATTCATTGTGCCCGAAGGGGATTACTTTGAAGGCGATAAAATAAATTCGGAAGAATAAATAAAGAGTTTTTGAAAAAAAATAATTTGTCTTACTTTTTGGGCACAGTAGTATTTTTAAAGACTATCAAAAATTATGACTTTCTATTGAAACCATGAATAAAATTATAAAATCTTATATCAAGCAAAAAAAAAAAAAAAAAAGGAAAAAAAATGACGTTCACCGACTAATGATAAAACATGTTTCTCAGCTTAGCACTATGTTCAAAATTATTGCACTAAAATTATTTGGTAGGAGAAAAATGGAAGCATGTAATTGATTCGATTTATGGGGCAGAAATATATTTACCTAATTGCAATAGAACAAAAGCTATTAACTACCGAAAAGAGGAGAAAAAGACCTTTATTGTTGGTACAGAGAAAATGAGAGGAAAGTTTTGATAAAGGTTTTGTGATTATTAGTCGATTATCATATGTTAAAACATATTCATTCATATGTGAAAACATATGTTACTTAACATATGTTTCACATATGTTAGTTAAAAAAAAAAAAAAATCCATCACTTTACCTGAACAACTTAACTTTAAGTTTCATCAGTATAAGGTTACAGACATACCATTTTCTTTTAAATCTAGCGCTCTATATTTACGTAAAAATGGGAAATTTATTCAGAACTGAGGCTATTATATTTAAATGCATGTCACACAAATTCTCCGACATATGTGCTATGGTTACTAGGCTTTTCAAACATGCACTTTATAGGCACCATCCCAAAATATTAGATGGACTCTGGAAAATTATAGAAGCGGAATGAAACAAAACAAACCTTGATATTTGGAGAAATATCTTTTATCTTGAAATTAAGAGGGAATGAGATAATTTAACAAAACAATTATCAGACTGAACTCATATAAGTCATACTTCTAAATCATTTGCTCTATATTTGGAAAAAAAATGAGAAACGAAATTTCTTTGAGGCTATTTCCATTTAAATCCATTCCACCTAAAATCCCCCAACGTGGCTGCAATGTATTACTGTGAATTTGGGCTTTAAAACGAGCTCTGTAAAAGCTGCAAGACATTGGATGGAATCTGGAAGATTGTGGTGGAGGAATGAAAAAAATTTATGTTGATATTTTAAGAAAATTATTTTACGTTTGTAATCTGAAATATTAAAGGGGGTATCAGGCTTTAGGGGACCTATCAGGCAAGGGGCTTTATAAAAAAAAATCAAAGTAAACCATCAGGTGACCATAGACCATTACCATAAATCCAAAGATAAACCATCAGGTGACCATAGACCATTTCTATACAACCAAAGATAATGCATCAGGTGACCATAGACACTGCACCCACAAATCGCAACAATTTTAAACTAACATACCCAGGTATGACATCTGCATATTCACATCTCCCTCTGTTTTTTTTTTTTTTTCTTTTTCAATCTATTGGGAATATTTCTTGATCTTTGGGCCCATCCCTAATATAAGCATGGGAAATTTCGATTTCTTTTTCTCTGTAAGGTTTCGAACTACACCCTCTTAGTTTTAAGCCTCACTGTGGCCTTTACGAATTTATAACAAGCATAAATTACATTTAATGCATAAATGTAGCTCAATGCAATATTGTTAAATTTAGTTTATAATAAATATTTTAGCTCTCATATACATATAAATGTAGATTCAGTAATGGTAACTGATGGATACAACATTAGGTTACAACTTATATCTCCAAAAATTTAAAATTATAATAAAATATTTATTATTTTATTATAATAGAATATTTTTAAACATGTAGTTTCTTTTTTTCTTTGTTATTTTTTATAGATCCTTTAAAAAAACTTTAAACTTTTATTTTGATTACAAACAGTTTTAAATGAGGTCCTTCACTCCAAATTGGACTTTCAAACTCTCTGCAGACACACTAATTCTCATCGAAAAGTTCGTCGGAATTTAAAAGGAAATTCAAGATTTAAATAATTAAGTTTCACAGAACATTGCACTTGCACCATCTCATTGCTATTTTAAGCACAACCGAAACTTACTCCGCTCATTTCCTTTGAGATTTCTTCCTCAAATTTACCCCACACTTATTTGCAAATCAAAATACCTCATCTGCATGTATGGAAGAAGACCCAGAACTGAACCAAAAAACGAAAAGAAGATACACGACAGCTCCAGGTGTCAAATTAAACCTTGATTAAAGGGACTCGAACTCGAAACAAAAAGAAAAGATAAGAGGTAAAAAAAAGACGTGATTGCGTCTCCAGGAGAACTTATCCCCTCCAAGTGGAAGCCCCGATAATGAAACCGTCTAGTGTCTTTCTGGAATGACAGTGGCTGGTTGAGTAAATCCCTAAATGAGTTTTGTTAATTGCGTTGGAAGGTGGCGTGTATCAAAAGATTACATGACTGCAAAATGCGGACTGGCGTTTATTATGAAGATCATGCATCCTTAAGTATAATTTATTGTCGCAGTCCATGAATGTTTTGGCAATGTCCTTTTTCCATTTGTCATGTAGGTATGCCTCATTGCAATTGAGGCACAGAGAATGGTCACATATAAATACACAGAGAGTGTTCACTTTATTTATATATGTATATATCAAAAAAAGATAATTTTATTTCCTAACATGTTTAGCCTGATGGTACCTTTATTAAACTCTCATATTACATCTTGATGCACACCTCTCGTGGTGCAACTTGGATAATGCTGAATTTGCTATACATCTGCTTTTGTATGAAAAATGATTTTGTGGCAAAGAGTAAGAAATTCAATCACAACAAGAACAACAAATGCATTTATTATTTTTATAAGTTAAACTAAAATTTAATTATAATGGGCAAGGTACCAAGATTAAAAATAATACTTTTCTGTATAACTTCTTTAAAAATATTTTATAATTTTACCACAATCAAGAATTCGCATAGAACTAATTATATAGGACAAAGACACTAATTTTGGAAGAATAAGTGCTTTTCTTTTACAGATTATTTAATAATTATATTATTCCTTATATTCATAATGCCTTTTATAATAGGCCATCTAAAACCAATCGACCATCCATATATATAGACCATCTATCACCAATCATCCATCATTGCATTATTTATCAAATATTATTTTGAAGCAATAAAGAAATACATTCAAATATATTAGACTAATTTATTAATGAAACACTATAGTAGCCTAGATAAATCGTATCATAATAATACCGTATTTTAAAAATATATCTGTAAAATACTGAATATTATAATGCTAAAATACCCTAATATTGATAGATACCAGAGTCTATGTCATTTATGTTTTTCATAAAACTTAGTGATGTATATGCGTATATAGATTTATATATATAGCTAGGCCGGAAGCTGTTGCAAAGGGTAGTCGGAATCCAAGAAGAATTAGCCGATAAATGAAAAGTCACATGTCTCGTTATATTAACGTGAAAAGTTGTGATTCAACTCCGGTTAGCGATGGGAGAAAGATTCTTGTGAAGATTGCCAAGTATGTTTGTCGCCCAGCAGTCAGAAAATCATTAGAAGGGTTTTTTGGTTAGCAGATTGTGGAAAATGAAAAAACGGAGAGAGTACATAAACGGAAGTGTTAAATCAGTTATTTTAGAAAAAAAAAGAGGAGGTTGTTGTGAAAATGTTTTGGGACACATGGAGTTAATGCATAAAATGTATCAATTAACTGAAAATTGAGAAATCTTTAGAGCAACACTGGTGTTGTTACACACACCCATACTTATATAAAGGGTGATTCAACAGTCATGAGACAAACTTTGAGGTATGGTAAAGTTTACTAAAACACATGTTTTTGTATAAGAATGTATGGTTGGTAGTGACGCATTGAAACACAATACAAATATTCACACGTGAAAAGAAAAATATCGTTTATTTACAAAGTCATTCTTTGATTCAATGTTTAGAATAAATGCTCAAAATTGCCACCATCAACAATATTAACAGGCAGTGTCGAAGGAATTTCTGGCGAAAAGTTCCAAAGAGGAATGACATTTCGCATCCGCAATGGATAGTCGAGTAACGAGGTCGTCAATTGAGTCAACTGGAGTCTCGTAAATGAAAACGCAGTAGCAAACACGGAGTAAGAATAAAATAGAATGCACATCCGAGTTGCCAACCAGAGGAATTGAAACTCATCACATGACAGGTATCAATTGGGGCATTGTACCTGGCTGTTACGAGAGATTCGTTTCAAAATGTACTCGTGCCACAATGCGGCACTTTCGACTATATCTTCATAAAAATTTACGTTTTAGTAAGTTGTACCATCCCTACATCATACCATTCCCAAACTTGTCCATTTTTCAATTGGTCACTTCTGACTGTAGATTCCTATACATAAAAAGACAGTAAGTTTTATACACTAAGTTCTACTGCATCTTAAAGTTTTTTTTCGCATGACTGCTGAATCACCCTGTATATATATTCTCATCATCAGCAGCAGGAGTGGCACAGTGTGTACCAAGGTTGTCTGTCTACTGGCAGATTTCGAGACAGGACATGTTTTTGTTTTTCGGGGTAGGGTTGTCTGTCGTACTCCTACAGTCATATTAGACCAGGGACTTACGGTTTAAAGTGGATTCCGAACCACTACAAACATCCATGGCACCGCCGGGTCTCGAACTCGAAACCTGTGGCGCCGATCTCTAGAGCACTAGTCACTAGTAAATATATAATCTAGTCATTTAAAAAAAAGCCCTATATATGGGTACTGCATAAAAATAGTACATAACCATAAATAATTTATAATTATATTTTAATAATAAATGTTTTATATTTATAAAACAGGCAAAATCCGTTAAGATTTCATCTAAATTTCTACCCGTCCAATTTTAATCCTAAGCAAGCTTTTCACCTGTTTTTCGAAACCATCCAACATAAAACCCGAACAGAAAAGCGAAGCGAGCCCTACTAAAAACGGAGACGCCAAGATAAATCAAGTTAGGAACTTGCCATGACAGAAAACATGGCCTCTCTATTTAATACCCATCCCGAGTTGGCAGTGCCGGAAAACAATTCCCGCTGGACTCGTGCCAAATGAAGAATCCGGGGATGGAGGTCATCAGCCAAGAGTCTCGATGGCGACTTTTATACGCAATTATGTATATATTCCAATCTTTTCTGCCTTCTGATGGTTCTCAGTTTGTAATCCGAGCAATAACTGAGGTGCAGTCTCGATTGCTCCGCTATGTCTGCGAGCTTTAATAACCGAAGCGAGTATAGTTGTGACAGAGATAGTTGGTATTCATTTTCCTTGATCTTTTCTCGAAATAGATTCACGCACACGTTGTTTCTTTGATTTTTAAAAACGAGAAACAGATGTAAGAAAATAAAGGTGTCTTTATTTATATTGTAAAAAAGTGTGTTATTTTAATTTTTTTCATTCTTATCTAATGGAAAGAACTATATTCTTTTCTTTCAAAAATATAATTTTCTATCTAGGCATTGTTTCTTTTATTTTTTAATGGCTAGAAATATTAGAAAAACATACAATGCGATAAAATGAGCGTTTCTTTACTTACAAAGTTAAAAAATGTTATTTTAATTGTTTCCGTTCTAATTCAAATACAAATATAAGCTATTTTTACTAGTGATTTGCTTATATTTTTAATACAAATCGATATATTATGTGTGTATACAAACTCATAAATCTTTTATTTATATTCAATAAATTTAAGCTATTAATGAACATAAAAACTCCTTTTTGCATATTGAAATATATTTTTTTCAAATAACGAGGCCTTTTTTTAGATACTCTATTTTGACATTTTATTCGTTTTTATTTGATAGACAAATTTGATAATACTTTTGCTAACTACTGATTGAATGTTTTGTGGATAGTTTACGTGTTAAGTTTGCGATAGTTTAATGCTTATAAAACACATACTAAAATTTAGCAAAAGTCATGAGTCATAATACGCCAGTGTCTATGTATAGGTGTTATATAGCAGATGTCATGTATAGGAGTCAGCGTCTATATATAGGTGGTTTATATATCAGAGGTCATTTATATGTTATCAGTATTAATATATTGGGAGTATTAATATATTAGGTATATGTATTCTACTTTCTGATGATTCTCAGTTTGTAATCCGAGCGATAACTGAGGTGCCGTCTCGATTGCTCCGCTGTGTCTGCGAGCTTTAATAACCGCTGCGAGTACAGCTGGGAGAAGGATAGTTGGGGTTCATTTTCCTTGATCTTTTCTCGAAATAGATTCATTACCCGATGCTTCTTTGATTTTTAAAAAACCAGAAACAGAAGTAACAAAATAAAGGTGTCTTTATTTAAATTGTAAAGTGTACGTTGTTTTAAATATTTTCCTTCTTATCGACTTAAAAGTATTATATGCCTTTATTTTTTTTTCTCTGTCAACAACGGAATCGTTTCTCTTTATCTGTTCTTTATTTCTTTGATTTTTTTAATAGCCAGAAATCTCAGAAAAATGTACAATGTGACAATTTAATGGTGTTTTTACTTACAATGTTACAAAATAAGCTATTTTAATTGTTTCTGTTTTATTGAAATAAAAACGATAAGTTGCATTTAATAGGTTATATTTTTAATACAAATCAATATATTATATGTGTAATTAATCTCATAAATCTTTTATTTGTATTCAACAACTTTAATCTATTAAAGCCCACTTTAAAAATATGCTTTGCATATTGAACACATATTTTTCAAGTACTACTACTACAACACACCACGTCACTGTGCCTAGAGCTGGGTTGCCCCCCTATATAATTTGGAAAGGATGTTGGTGAGAAGTCTGACTGGGCTCATTGATCGCTCTACAGTCATGTCAGACCGGGACCTACGACTTAAAAGGGATTCCGAACCACTACAAACAACCATGGTACCGCCGGGACTTGAGTCCGAAGCCTATGGCACCGAGTGCCAGAGCGCTAGACTCTCGGCCATTCAGGCCCCATATTTTTCAAATAGCAAGGCGTTTATTATATTTCAAATTTTGGTACAGAGTGGTATAGTGGACAGAGCGTGTGTTAAACCTTCCACATTGTAAGGTCAGGTGGTTTTAGACTCATAAAGCACATACTAAAAGTCAGCAAAAGTCATAATGAATCAGTATATATATATATATATATATATATATATATATATAAGTGTTTATATATGAGAAATCCTTATTTTATCAGTATTAGTATATTGGAAGTCAGAATTTATTTATGAGGACTTGATCTGCCTAATAGATAGCACATTGGTGTTCTTTATTCTAATCTCTCAAACAATGCCGAATCGAAAATTTGCGTGACTATGTTAGGTATAGGCACGATAAATCTGTAGGCCGGAATTTCTGTTGGGCTTGAATAGATGAAGGCCCCTTTCACTTTCCATCCAGGGGTTATTCGGTAAAATTTCTGGTAGCGCAACTTCACTCACAACATTCAATATGTTTAAAACAGCATGTGAATTTTAGACAAATAAGGATCTATTGCAGTTTTATTTAAAGCCATAATAATAAAACAAAGCTGTTTATATTCCAAAACATACATAAATATGTATTCAAAATGGAATACATAAATATGAATTCAGAAATAAAGATTGATTACTATCTTGCTTTTCTGTCATAGTTAAAATACGTAAAGGCTTTGAAGGCTTTCTACTACGATTTGAAATTGGGATGTTTTGTTCAAATTTTCAAATGGAAACTACAAAAGTGGAATTCTCTATAAATAATTCATAAGTAGTTTTTATGATTTTTTATAAAACATTTTTTTTCTAAGAACCATACAACATAGTACGATTTTACAATACCATATACATAGTATTTATTTATTTTTCAAATTTTATAATAGATAGAGGTGTATGTATTTTTGGTTTATGATACATGGAAAACTGCTGATATAAATCTAACTAGCCAGTACTGATACAAGAAAGCAATGAATAAATAATAACAGTTTATGTTTGTTTTATTTACTATACGAAATTTACAATAAGAATCTTAACAACAGGTATAAATAAAAATTCATATGTTTACACATTAAATCCATTCAAAAAGTATAAAATAAAATAGCAAAGGAATTAAAGGAATACTTAGAACAAAAGATTTTACTCACAATGCGTTTCTTTAATATTCAAATTTATTTCAAAGAAAAATTGCTTTACACTTTCTATTTTGAAATAATGTTATTCGTATAGCTTGATCCTATATTTATCCTATATCTATTGTTTTTTTTTTTTTTTTTCGAAATAACTCCCCAAACACAACGCTACAGAATGTAAAGTATATCATGAATATTATAAAATGTAAAAGTATTGCCTATATAATACAGAAATGAGACAGAAATATTCTTACAAGAAAAATATATATGTTGCAAATATTTCTTTATGTATCGGTGTTGGCCGACGATGCTGTTACTTAGTCGGAAATTCTTTGCTTGTTCAAATATTCAAATTCATATTTTGACAGGTTTTTTCTCATTTATTTTTACTGCAACATAAAACTAATATTTTGTCCACATTAGGATTCAATATCGGATTAACTTTTAGCTTAAGATTAACGGATCGTTATTACCTTTTATGGATTGTTAAATTTTTTTTAATATGAGACGTTTTATTGTAATTTAACGAATGTCTTAATTTAGGAGGCCACATTGTTTTATAACATGCGTTCCAATTAACAAAAAATGTCTTTACACCAACTACATGCATTTTATAACGGAAACAAACAAAATTTCGATGCAAGTTATATGTTGTCAAACTATCTATTTTTGAGTATTCATTTAGAACAGGGTTTTTAATCTTTTGGAGCACTTGGGTAGTTTGGAACAATATTTAGAGCCACACAAACTATATTAATTTACTATCCTAATTTATAATTTCTGCCCAAACGTTATTAGTCAAAAAGGGATAATAAATGTATAATCTACAATAATTACAATAAGAAAAGGGGGAAAATGTCACAGTATAACCATGTAATGCATTTTAAACTTTGCATGAAAGTATTTTTTAATCATTGCGCAAATTAAAAATTGTAGCCAATTGAAATAAGAAATATATAAGTAAATAAAAGAGAAAAAATGTAACTTATATTTTAAAGAAAAATAGCATTTTGTGAATATTTTAAATAAAATTATTAAATTGAATTTTCAATAAAATAAATTGAATAAGTGCATTTATACATCAATGATTGAAATAAATTTATATTTCATGTTAGCCTCATTCATTTAACAATTTTAAACAATAAATTCTTAGTAAGTTCACAAGTTTATCGATTGAGCTTCGTAAATTAATTTGTAAAGATTATTATTGCTCAGTTGATAATATTGTTAATACACACACACACACACACACACATATATATATATATATATTTTTAAAATAAAACAAGGAAATCCTTTAAAAGAAGAGGTGTTATATAATGAGATTTATTTAACTGAGAAACTAAAATTAGCAAATTTATTTGAAGACTTTGTGCAATTGTAACACAAAACTTTCCAAGTTTATGTATACGCCATGATTAATATTCCTTTTAAAGCACTAATATGTTACGCCGCTTTAAATCAATAAAACTCTTCTTTAAATTAATAGCTTACATCATGCTTCTGAAAAATAATTCAGAAGAGTAATAACAATAAAACGAATGGCTGTTATAACAATTTCCGCAAATACACATTACACAGCAAAAATAATCACACGCATTCATATCCAAATTTCCCTCATTCAAAATATTCATTACCGCCTATTTGTTAAGCCAAACTGCAGATAAATCCTCCGTGTTTTTATGCCATTCATACAAAGCATCGAAATTTCCCATTACTAAACAGCCAAATGATGACAATAAGGTTTAGCAAAACAGCCTTCTGAATAACAGAGTTATAAATGTTGGATGGAAATTTCTCGCCAAGATTCACTTTTTTTTTTTTAATGAAAATGATACGTTGTTTTCCTCAGTTATTCTTTGCGTCCTGCGTTAAATTTTTTTTTTTTTCACAGCAAATTTTTACCCCATTGTAGTCGTTATTTCACTGCGAGCCAACGAAATTCTGTCGTCTTTAATAAAAAGGATAGAAACGTTATCAATTTACATGCAAATGTAATTTATACAGTCTCTAGTAAGTTTGTTAATTTTTTTTTTTTTTCTTCCTTTACCAGAAAAAAAAAAATTGCGCAGGACGTATTTGTCATTCTGATGGCTTAGTAAGTTTTTCTTTCCTATCGTTCTTTGTAGTTCCGTTTCTTCTATTTTTAATTTTTAATTTTTAACACGGCTCTGGTTTTGTATTATTCGTGTCGTGAATTTTTAGGAAGCATATACTGGATGAATATTCAACAGTTTTTGGACGTCTGTTTTTAATTAGTTTAGTTCAAGCAACTTTTTGCAGCTTTAAACGTAAAAAAAAAAAAAGATTTCAGGGGTAAAATTCAAAATGCACTTTAAGTAAAAGGAATGAAAATGTGAGAGGTTTATTTTAAAATGCACATATGCATCCTAAATTCAATTTTATTACAAAATGGTACTCGGTATTTTATAATTTCTTTATGAATAAAACTGCATTTAAATGTGAATTCTTAAAATATTAAGCGTATTTCTAAAACCTTTTTTTTTTTTACTTAGAGTTTTATATTTATAAACCTTCTTCTCATAAATGCATATTAAAAAAGGGTAGTCTATTTGTTAATGTGTAGCTCCTATCTTTTATTAAATAATTTTATTAAAGCATGCCTTCTTAATATTTTTCTTCAACTGCATATTTTTTATTATTTTTTATGTCAACTTTCTTTTTATGTACGAAAATTCTAATAATTATTGTTTATAAGCCATTTCCATATACCTTCATATATATAAAATGAAAACATGGAAATACTTTAAAAGAGGTTTTATATAGTGACGATAATACTAAATTTTAATTTTCTTCTTCACTTTCCACGCGTCTATTTAATTGAGAAACTCAAATGAGCAAATTTATTTGGAGAGTTAATGCGACTGCTACACAAATATTTCTCATTTTATGTATTCGCCAGGGTTAATATTACTTTTAAAGCACTAATATGTTTTGCAGCATACAATCAATAGAACTCTTCTTTAAATTAAAAGCTTACATGAGGTTAGCAAAGTAATAAGAATAAAATGATTGGCTATTACAACAACTTCCGCAAATACACATTACACGGTAAAATAATCACACGCATTCATATTCAAATATCCCTCATTCCAAATATTCATTGCCGCCTATTTGTTAAGCCAAACTGCAGATAAATCTGTCGTCTTTTTATACCATTCATACAAAAGCAGCGAAATTTCCAATTACACAGCCAAATGACGGCAATAAAATTTAGCAAAACAACCTTCTGAATAACAGAGTTATAAATGTTGAAAACAAATTTCTGGTCAAGCGTCTGTTTTTCGTTTTTTTATAATGAAAATGTTACGTGGTTTCCTCATTTATTCTTTTGATTCTGCGTTAATTTTTTTCACGGCAAATTTTTTACCCCATTGTAGTCGTTATTTCACTACGACCCAAGCTCTTAACGAAATTCTGTCGTCTTTAATAGAAGGATAGAAGCGTTATCAATTTACATGCAAATATAATTTATACCGTCTCTAGTAAGATGGTTAATTTTTTTTTTTGAAAAACATTGCCCAGGACCTCTTTGTAATTCCGATGGCTTAGTCAAGTTTCTTTTTTATCGTTCTTTGTTGTTCCGTTTCTTATATTTTTAATTTTTTTAATTTTTAACAGAGCCCGTGCTTTTGTATTATGCGTGTCGTGAATTTTTAGGAAGCCTACACTGGATGAATATTCAAGTTTTTGGACGTCTGTTTTTAATTAGTTTAGTTCAAGCAACTTTTTGCAGCTTTAAAGGTAAAAAAAAAAAATTTCAGGGGGTAAATTAAAAAAGCATTTTTAAGAAAAGGAATGAAAATGTGAAAGGATTATTTTATAATGCACATATGTATCCTAAATTTAATTTTATTACAAAAATGGTACTCGGTATCTTATAATGAATAAAACTGCTTTTAAGTATGAATTCTTAAAATATTTATCATATTTATAAAAACCTTCTTTTGCGCTTAGAGTTTTATATTTTTTAAGCCCATGTCTCATAAATGCATATTTAAAGAATAAATTTTTGTTAATGTGTAATTCCGTTTTGGTGTTAAATAATTTTGTTAAAGCATGACGCCTTTAATATTTTCTTCAATTTCAAATTCTTTTTTCTTGTCACTTTTATGTAAACTTTTTTACATATGAAAATTCTGTTAATTATTGTTTATAACCCATTTCCATAAACCTTCATATATATATATATATATAATGAAAACATGAAAATCTTTTAAAAAAGAGTTTTTATATAGTGACAATAAAAGTAAATTTTTTATTTTCATATCTCACTTTCAGAGTTTATATTTAATTGAGAAACTCAAATTAGCAAATTTTCTTAAAGAGTTAGTTCACCTGTAAAGGAAAAATTGCCATTTTATGTATTTGACCATGATTAATATTCCTTTTAAAAGACTAATATGTTTTGCAGATTACAATCAATAAAAGTCTACTTTAAATTAAAAACTTACATGATGTTTTGAACAATAATTCAGAAAGGTAATAACAATAAACGAATAGCCGTTACAACAATTTCAGTAAATATATATTACACGCAAAATAATCTCCACGGCAAAAATATACATTAACGGCAAAATAATCACCCCGCATTCATATTCAAATTTCCCTCATTCAAAATATTCATTACCTCCCATTTGTTAAGCCAAACTGCAGATAAATCCGTCGTGTTTTTATGCCATTCATACAAAGCATCGAAATTTCCAATTACACAGACAAATGGTGACAATCAGTTGGAGCAAAACAACCTTCTGAATATCAACAGAATTATAAATGTTGGGAGGACATTTCTCGCCAAAAAGCGTCTCTTTTTTAATGAAAATGTTACGTGGTTTTCTCATTTATTCTTTTCCTTCTGCATTAATATTTTTTTTCACGATCCCCTTTGTATTATGCGTGTCGTGAATTTCTACCCATTGTAGTCGTTATTTCACTACGACATATCTCAAAATTTAACGAAATTCTGTCGCCTTAAATAATAAAAGGATAGAAATGTCATCAATTTACATGCAAATATAATTTATACCGTCTCTAGTAAGTGTGTTGAAAAAAATTTTTTTTACGATAAAAAAAAAAAAAAAAATTGCTCAGGACCTCTTTGTAATTCCGATGCCTTAGTCAAGTTTCTGTTTATCGTTCTACTTAATTTAGTTTCTACTATTTTGAATTTTAAATTTCTAACAGATCTCCGTCTTTTGCATTATGCGTGTTGTGAATTTTGGGAAGTATACACTGAATGAATATTCAACTGTTTTTGGACGTCTGTTTTTTAATTAGTTTATTTCTGGCAACTTTTTGCAGCTTTAAACGTAAAAAAAGGGTGATTTCAGGGGGAAATTAAAAATGCTCTTTAGGTAAAAGGAATGAAAATGTGAAAGGATTATTTTATAATGCACGTATACCTCCTAAATTTCATTGTATTACGAAATGGTACTAAGTATTTTATAATTTCTTTGTGAATAAAAGTGCTTTTAAATATGAATATTCTTAAATTATTGATCAGATTTATAAAACCTTTTTTTCGTTCGATACTTATAGATTTATATTTATAACCCTTTGTCTCATAAATGCATATTAAAATGGTAATATTTTTGTTAATGTGTAGCTTCTTTTGGTCTTAAATATTTTTATTAAAACATGACACCTTTAATATTTTCTTCAAATTCAAATTACTTTTATCACTTTCATGTCAACTTTCTTTTGCATGTGAAAGTTCTAATAATTATTGTTTATAACTCATTTCCATATCTTTCATGTATATAAAATAAAAAATGAATCCTTTGAAATCTTTTTAAAAGAAATAATTTTAATTTTCGTCTCTTACTTTCCACGCCTTTATTTAATTAACCCAAATTAGCAAATTTATTAAGAGTTAGTGAAACTATTCCAAACATTTTATGTATTTACTATGATTAATATTCCTTTTAAAGTAATGTTACGTTTTGAGACTTAAAATCAATAAACTCTTCTTTAAATTAAAAGCTTGCTTACATGATGTTTCTGAAAAATAATTAAAGAAACAATAAAAGGAATGGCTATTACAACAATTTCCGCAAATACATTACACGCCAAAATAATCACCAAGCATTCATATTCAAATTTCGCACATTCAAAATATTCATTACCTCCCATTTGTTAAGCAAAACTGCAGATAAATCCGTCGTGTTTTTATGCCTTCCATACAAAGCATCGAAATTTCCAATTACACAGTAAAATGATGACAATAAGTTTTAGCAAAACACCTTCTGAATAACAACAGTTATAAATGTTGGGAGGAAATTTCTCGCCAAGCGTCTTTTTTTTTTTTTAAATGAAAACGTTACTTGGTTTTTCTCATTTGTTCTTTTGATTCTGTGTTATTTTTAATTTTTTCTCTCCAAATTTTACCCCATTGTAGTCGTTATTTCACGACGACCCAAGTTCTTAACGAAATTCTGTCGTCTTTAATAGAAGGATAGAAACGTTACCAATTTACATGTAAATGTAATTTATGCGTCTCTAGTAAGTTGGTTATGTGGTTTTTTTACCAGAAAAATTTGCACAGGATCTCTTTTTAATTCCGATGGCTTAGTCAAGTTTCTTTTATCGTTCTTTGTATTTCCGTTTCTTTTTATTTTGAATTTTGAATTTTTAAACAGCCCGTTTCTTTTGTATTATGGGTGTCGTGAATTTTTAGGTAACATACACTGGATGAATATTCAACAGTTTATGGACGTCTGTTTTAATTAGTTTAGTTCTGGCAACTTTTTGCCGCTTCAAACGTAAATGAAAAGAAAGGGGGAAATTAAAAATGCACTTTAGTAAAAAGGAATGAAAATGTGAAAGGATTATTTTATAATGTACATACGCATCCTAAATTTAATTTTATTTTATTACAAAATGGTACTCGGCATTGTTTAATTTCTTTATGAATAAAACTGCTTTTAAATATAAATTCTTAAAATATTTCTCATATTTATAAAAACTTTTTTTGTTACTTAGATTTTTATACTTATAAGACTTTTCTCATAAATGCAAATTAAAAGGGATATATTTTAGTTCGTTTAAAAGAGAGAGCTTTTATATGGTGACAATAAAACTAAATTTTAATTTTTTTTTTTTTTTCCATGTGTTTATTTAACTGAGAATTACCAAATTTACCTGAAAAGTTAGTGTAGATGTAACGCAAACTTTTCCATTTCGTCATGATTAATATTCCTTTTATAGCCCTGTTTTGCCGCTTACAATCAATATAACTCTTCTTTAAATTAAAAGTTAGCATGTTGTTTCTGAAAAATAATTTAGAAAATTAATAACAGTTAAAGAAATGGCTGTTACAACAATTTCCGCAAAAACACATTACATAAGCCAAAATAATCACCACGCATTCATATCCAAATTTTCATTCAAAATAATCATTACCGCCTATTTGTTAAGCCAAACTGCAGATAAATTCGTCGTGTTTTTATGCTATTCATACAAAGCACCGAAATTTCCAATTACTGCACAGCCAAATGATGACAATAAGGTTTAGCAAAACAATCTTCTGAATAACAAAGTTATAAAGTGGAAGGAAATTTCTCGCCAAGCTTCGCTTTTCAGTTTTTTGTAATGAAAATGTTATGTGATCTCCTCATTTATTCTTTTGATTCTGCGTTATTTTATTATTTTTTTCTCGCCAAATTTTTACCCCTTTGTAGTCGTTATTTCACTACGACCCAAGATCTTAACGAAATTCTGTCGTCTTTAATAGAAGGATAGAAACGTTATCAATTTACATGCAAATGTAATTTATACCGTCTCTAGTAAGTGTGTTAAAAAAAAATTTTACGAAAAGAAAAAAAAAACAATTGCACAGGACTCTCTGTAATTCCGATGCCTTAGTCAAGTTTCTTTTTATCGTTCCACTTAGTTTAGTTTCTTCTATTTTGAATTTTAATTTCTAACAGATCTCCGTCTTTTGTATTATGCGTGTTGTGAATTTTTGGGAAGCATACACTAAATGAATATTCAACAGTTTTTGGACGTCTGTTTTTTAATTAGTTTAGTTCTGGCAACTTTTGCAGCTTTTTAAACGTTAAAAAAAAGGGTGATTTCAGGGGAAATTAAAAATGCTCTTTAGGTAAAAGGAATGAAAATGTGAAAGGATTATTTTATATTGCACATATACCCCTAAATTTCATTTTATTACGAAATGATACTCGGTATTTTATAATTTCTTTGTGAATAAAAGTGCTTTTAAGTATGAATATTCTTAAAATATTTATCATATTTATAAAACTTTTTTGTTCGTTTCTTAGAGATTTATATTTATAACCCTTTGTCTCATAAATGCATATTAAAGGGTAATATTTTGTTAATGTGTAACTTCTGTTTTGGTCTTAAATAATTTTATGAAATCATGACAAATTTAAATTTTTCTTCAAATTCAAATTCTTTTTACTTGTCACTTTTACGTAAACTTTTTTACATATGAAAATTCTATTAATTATTGCTAATAACTCATTTCCATAAACCTTCATATATATATATATATATATATATATATATAATGAAAACATGAAAATCTTTTAAAAAGAGTTTTTATATAGTGACAATAAAAGTAAACTTTTTATTTTCATATCTCTCTCTCAGAACTTTCAGAAGTCTTTAATATTTTCTTCAAATTCAAATTATTTTATCACTTTTATGTCAACTTTCTTTTGCTTGTGAAAATTCTAATAATTATTGTTTTAACTCATTTCATATCTTTCATATATATAAAATGAATGATTGAAATCCTTTAAAAAGAAATAATTTTAATTTTCATATATTAATTTCCACGCTTTTATTTAATTGAGAAATTCAAATTAGCAAATTTATTAAAGAGTTAGTGCAACTATAATCCAAACATTCCAGCTACATGTATTCGCCATGATTAATATTCCTTTTAAAGCAATGTTACGTTTTGCTTTTTTTAAAATCAATAAACTCTTCTTTTTAAATTAAAAGCTTGCTCGTACATAATGTTTCTGAAAAATAATTTACAAAAGTAATAACAATAAAAGGAATGGATGTTACAACAATTTCCGCAAATACACATTACACGCCAAAATAATCACCCCGCATTCATATTCAAATTTCGCACATTCAAAATATTCATTACCGCCTATTTGTTAAGCCAAACTGCAG
Source organism: Caerostris extrusa (assembly GCA_021605095.1). Lineage (NCBI taxonomy): Eukaryota > Metazoa > Arthropoda > Arachnida > Araneae > Araneidae > Caerostris > Caerostris extrusa. Next base: position 40,506 of record BPLR01012444.1, read on the forward strand.
ATAAGTCCGTCGTGTTTTTATGCCATTCATACAAAGCATTCAAATTTCCAATTACACAGCCAAATGACGACAATAAGGTTTAACAAAACTACCTTCTGAATAACAACAGAGTTATAAATGTTGGGAGGAAATTTCTCGCCAAGCTTCTGCTTTTTTTTTTTTTAATGAAAATGTTACGTGTTTCTCTCATTTATTCTTTGATTCTGCGTTATTATTTTATTATTTTTTTCTCGTCAAATTTTACCCCATTGTAGTCGTTATTTCACTACGACCCAAGCTCTTAACGAAATTCTGTCGTCTTTAATAGACGGATAGAAACGTTATCAATTTACATGCAAATGTAATTTATACCGTCTCTAGTAAGATGGTTATGTGCTTTTTTACCGAAAAAAATTTGCACAGGATCTCTTTGTAATTCCGATGGCTTAGTCAAGTTTCTTTTTATCGTTCTTTGTGGTTCCGTTTCTTCTATTTTGAATTTTTAATTTTTAACACAGCCCGTTTCTTTGTATTTTGCGTGTCGTAAATTTTTAGGTAACATACACTGGATGAATATTCAACAGTTTATGGACGTCTGTTTTTAATTAGTTTAGTTCTGGCAACTTTTTGCAGCTTTAAACCAAACAAAAAAAAAGATAGATTTCAGGGGTAAATTAAAAATGAACTTTTAAGTAAAAGGAATGAAAATGTGAAAGGATTATTTTATAATGCACATACGCATCCTAAATTTAATTTGATTACAAAATGGTACTCGGTATTCTATAATTTCTTAATGAATGAAACTGCTTTTAAGTATGAATATTCTTGAAATATTTATGATGTTTATAAGCTTTTTTTTTACTCCCAGTTTTATATTTATAAGCCTTTGTCTCATAAATGCATATTAAAAGGGTAATATTTCGGTTAAAGTGCAGCTCCCTGTCTTGGTGTTAAATAATTGTATTAAAGTATAACTTCTTAATGTTTTACTTCAACTTCAAATCTTTTTTTTATCTCTGTTATGAAAACATTCTTTTACATGTGAAAATTCTAATAATCATTGTTTATAACTCATTTCCATATACCTTTATATATATATATAAAATGAAAAAAAGTAAATCCTTTAAAAGAGTTTTTTTATAGTGACACTAAAATTAAATTTTTATTTTTATTTTTCATTTTACACAATCTTATTTAACTGAGAAACTCAAATTAACAAATTTACTTGAAGAATTAATCGAACTGTGCCGCAAAAATTGCAATTTTATCTATTCGCCATGATTCATGTTCATTTTAAAGCACTAATATGTTTTGCAGCTTACTATCAATAAACTCTTCTTTAAATTAAAAAGCGTACATGATATTTCTGAAAAAAAAAATTTAAAAAGAGCAATAACAATAAAAGGAATGGCTGTTACAACAATTTCAGCAAATACACATTAAACGGCAAAATAATCACACGCATTCATATTCAAATTTCCTCACTCAAAATATTCATTACCGCCTATTTGTTAAGCCAAACTGCAGATAAGTCCGTCGTGTTTTTATGCCATTCATACAAAGCATCGAAATTTCCAATTACTACAAAAAGCCAAATGACGACAATAAGGTTTAGCAAAACAACCCTCTGAATAACAACAGAGTTATAAATGTTGGAAATTTCTCGCCAAGCTTCGCTTTACAGTTTTTTTTTAATGAAAATGTTATGTGATCTCCTCATTTATTCTTTTGATTCTGCGTTATTTTTATTATTTTTCTCGCCAAATTTTTACCCCATTGTAGTCGTTATTTCACTACGAACCCAGCTCTTAACGAAATTCTGTCGCCTTTAATAGAAGGATAGAAACGTTATCAATTTACATGCAAATGTAATTTATACCGTCTTTAGTAAGATGGTTTGATTTTTTTTTAGCGAAAAAATGGCACAGAACCTTTTTGGAATTCCGATGGCTTAGTCAAGTTTCTTTTTACTATCGTTCTTTGTAGATCCGTTTCTTAAATTTTTAACAGAGCCCGTTCTTTTGTATTATGCGTGTCGTGAATTTTTAGGAAGCATACCCTGGATGAATATTCAACAGTTTTTGGACGTCTGTTTTTAATTAGTTTAGTTCAAGCAATTTTTTTTGCAGCTTTAAGCGTAAAAAAGGAGAGTGATTTCAGGGGGCAAAATTAAAAATGCACATTAAGTAAAAGGAATGAAAATGTGAAAGGATTATTTTATAATGCACATACGCGTCCTAAATTTAATTTTATTACTAAATGGTACTCGGTATTCCATAATTTATGAATAAAACTGCTATTAAGTATGGATTCTTAAAATATTTATCATATTTATAAAAATCTTTTTTACTTAAAAGTTTTATGTCTATAAGTCCTTGCCTCATAAATGCATATTAAAAGGGTAATATTGTTGTTAATGTGTGGCTCCGATTTTTGGTGTTAAATAATTTTATTAAAGCTTGACGCCTTTAATATTTTTCTTTAACTTCAAATTCTTGTTTTATCACTTTTATGTAAACTTTCTTTTACACATAAAAATACTAATAATCATTGTTTAAAAGTCATAAATAAGTAAAACCCACTTGCCTAAATAAAAATTTTAAAACAAAACACAACAGCAAATTTTTATCCATAGCAAAAGAATTTAAAATATTGAAATTATTATTAGATAACCATAGCAAACTATTTTCTATCATTTAAATTTACACCTGCGCCCTAATAATGAAATAAAAAAGAAAAAATGCAATAGAATTTTTCCCATTTGAAAGATTTGAATAATACACATTTTTTATTATTACGCATATTTATTTTCTTCTTATTTGTATACAAAGTATCAATGTAATAAAATAGAACATTGCGAAATTTAAATGCTAAAAATTTTTACAAAAAATTTTAAGTGTTAATAATTAGCCTTTATAATTAATTTAAGTTTTAATGCTTTTTAATTTTTGAATATAAAATGAAATGCAATTTACCTTTCTCTTTTATGATAATTTCAATACATCCAGAGAAATAGTACAAACTATTAAAACAATAACTAAAGTATAAATACCATAACTAAAAAAAAAAAAAAAAAAAAAAAAAAAACAATTTATATCTAGAAATTTTTTTAATAAATATTAACATAAGTATACATTAAGTGTAACAATACGTAAGTAACTTTATATAAAGTGTTATCCTAAACTTTATCACCAAGAGTGCCACGGTCAAATTTATCGCCAAGAGGGTTTAACCCTCTTGGCGATAAATTGACGAAGCAATATAGAGACGAATTGGAATGATATTTTCAGACTTTTATAAACAACTGTACTGTTTTCAGATTATTATAAGTTCGATTTACGTCATTTTGATTATTTTATTATATCAATATATAACTTTTTGTATAAAAAAAATTTTTTTTATTAATTGGACGGTGCAGGAAAACTAAATAACTTTAATCTTTGTGATTTAAATAAAAAAGTGCATCACAATCATAGCTAATATTTCAAAAGGACATTACAATTTTGTATTGAACAAAATAGCATATTACTTGAACTGTTAACAATAATATGACAATTGGAAGCAAATGATTTCATTCTAATTTTTGTATTTATTTTAATAAACTGAAACAATATTACGTATCCAGTATTTTTAAAGATTCTTTTCAATTCACAATGTTTCTATATATTTTCCACTAAATAAAATGTACTAACCTCCATTTTTCATATTTTCGATCATAATTTAAAGTTCCTGTAACATTTTTATTCTCAATCTTCATGAAACTATAAAAATCAAGTATGACATCACTCATGAATTTCTAAAAATATTTTTCAACCTTTGATTAGAAATAAAAAAAAAAAGAATTAAAGTAAGAAAAAAACTTGAAATCCTAACAATTCCAATAACATCATAAATCTGAAAATACATCAACAGTCATTACAGCATCAACATCGTAAACAACCACAGTACTTAAAAATGTTTTTCTTACTTGTTTTTGGAATACAATCTTCTTTTTTAAATTACTTTTCTTTAAAATAAATTAAGGAACACTTTTGTAAATGGAAAGAAAATGCGTAAAAATTCCTTGTTTAATTATCAGAAATTGAAAGAGAAAAACTATTGTAAGACAGTATTGTTAATGAATTCTTTCAGTTTTAAGAAGGCCAGATGTGATTAAAAGAATTTTGAGTTTAAATAAATAATATATTTTGCTTTTTACAATTTTTAAAAAGCGCAATGCCTTATACAAACTGCGCATTCCACCTGAATTTCCTTTAAAAAGCGAAATCGTTATCTATTTTTAAATAAATGCGATTAACCTAAATTTAATTAATGTCTGAATGTCAATCAGAATAATGTTTAATCATTAAAAACATATCTTAAAATCCAAAAATTAAGAAAAAAAATTAGCAAACATAGAATTTCAATTATTTTTATTCTGAAATATTTGCTATACTAATTTATTGATATTGCAAGTGAAAATTCTATCACAAGAATGTTAGTGTTTTGGGGTTCATAATATTGGCAAAATATATTTAAAACAAGTAATATAAAAATATATTTTTTTAAAAGTCAATTACTACTTTTTTTTCATCATATTGCAGAAAGTCCTTTATAAATAATTTTCATTCATTTTTTTAATTTATCTGTCGCCATCTATTATTACATACATGCAACTTAAATCTAAAAAAAAAAACTAAAATTAATTAATTAAATTTAATTACTGAATTAATATTTGAAAAACTGCATTAACATCTGTAGTGTCATCCACTACAAGTTCAAAAAAAAGTATTTGAACTTGAGTGGATGAATAAAAAGTATTTTATGAACGATTGAAAATTTGTACAAGACATATATAGGGAGAGTGGGGCTAATAGAAGGAATTGAAAAAAAAATAATGTTTTCTTTTTACTATTGATAATAAATTGTATAAAAAAACTTTTACATTGAGGATTTTAAATTAGGGAAAATGAGAGTTAAGGAAAAAAATACCAAATTTTAAGTACTTGGTAATGTTTTCGAGGAACTCACCCTAAATATGTGTAGAAACCAAACAAAACCTCTTAAAAAACGTATTTTAAAATCTAAAAACAAAAATTTACCAAATATGACATTTTAATGATCTGAATCTGACATTTATTCTGAAATATGTGCTCTACTAACTTATTGATATTGTATCACAAGAAGAAATTACACCACAAGAAGATTAGTGATTTTTGATTTCAGAATATTCCCCAAATATATTTAAAAGACAATATTTATTCTTTTTACTCTGGATAAGAAAATAGATAAAAGACTTATGCATTGAGGATTTTAAATTAGGGAGAGGGAATAGGATAGGAAAAAAAAATGCCAAATTTTAAGTATTTTGATAATCTTTTAAAGGATCTTTGTCTGAAAACGTGTAGAAACCAAACAAACACTTTTAAAATGTATCTTATTTATAAAAATTAATTAAAAAGAAAATAATATTGAAGCTACATCGAGAAATTTTAATTTAATTTTTATTTTATTTTATTATTTTTTTTAAATTTTTATTTAATTTTATTTTATTTTTAAATTTAAATTTAAAAAATTATTTCTTGAATTCAAATGTAATCCAAATTTCTTCACACAATTCATATAATAATTATACACATAATAATTCACATAATTTCCAGAATTCCTAATTTCCCATTTTTTTCACATAATTCATATACTAATCATACAATTAATAATCCATTTAATTTCCTGATTCTGATTGTATAATTCAAATGTAATTCCTTATAATTTATTTATTAATATTTCTTTTTTTTTTTTAATTCCTGATGTTTTAGTATATGCAAGTACTTGATATCTTTTAACTTTTTCACCAGTGCAACGTAAATTGTAATGACCTTCAAGTAAAATTATAAATATCAAAATAACAAAATCAAGATAACTATCTAAAATTATACCTTTAATATGTGCGATCTAAAGACAAAAAAAAAAAAGTATTTTTTATTTATATCTATAAAACTTCATAGAAAAAACTTACTTATTAAAACAGATAAAATACCACTTTATTTCCCTCTGAACTTAAAAAAGCATCGCAACTCTCCTTCTAAATCACTCAGTCTCCATATATAAATTATAAAGCAACTAAAGTTAACCTTTTCTTAAAATGATGTCTCAAGTTTATGGTCAAGAACCGAAAATTTATAAAAAAAATAATAATTTTAAAAAATAATCGAAGGGTGGAAGGAACATAAAAGAACAAAAAAAAACAAAATGAACATCCCAGAAACGTACTGAGACAATGTGACAGGAGCTTCGGAAAATGGCCTCTCATTTGGCACAGAGTCTGTCAGGTTTTGGAGATCATGGTAAGAGATACGGTTGACCAACTATCAATAGCAAAGACGTGGATGTGTCCCCCTACCACAGTAGAGAAGAAAAAAAAGAAAGAAGTAACAAATGGAAGATGTCGACGTTGTAAAAGCATTTCGGGATAGTGATGAGGTCTTGTCGCTTCTGGATTTGATGGTATTTCTTTTCCAGCGTGGATTCTCTACTTCTGAAAAAAGAACTTTTAGATTCTATTTTTTTCTCTTTTTTTCGTTTTGTGACTTTGGTAGTGATAACATTCTATTATTGACTGTAAATATCTTTTTTTCTAAAACTTTTTTTGGAAAAGAGCAAATTTTACTCTTTTGCCCTAACTTTGACCCATTGTCACTTTTATCAGCGAAAATCTTGGATCATGGTCAGTCTGAGACTAACGATGTATCATCATCATCTACGAAGCTGAAAAAGTCTTTTTAAAGTGTAGTATAGTATCACATGAAGATCTTATTGATGCACTTCACAAGAAAGAATTTAGGTTGGCGGTTTTAGTTTTTGAATTCTTTTGATATTAATTAAATAATTTTTAATTTTGGTTACACAATTATTGTAGTTATCTGTTAAATAATTGTTTAATCATATTATATAGTTATTCGATTAAACTACTAATAAACCAAAAATGCTTTCTTCATTCATCAGGTAGCCTGCATATGTAGAGTGGATAATATACATAAATACTAAATTTATCTTTTTGTATAGTAAATTAATAAGCGAAATATAAATGATTTACTTTAAAAATAGTTATATCTTTACCTTTCAGTAGTTATTTCGTGCAAAAATACTTTACATGAATTTTATTTAATGCATACTGTACGTGATTCGTTCAGTGTTTGCAGAAGTTTATCAAATATTCAAATCAACTAAAGATTATTTTGTTCAAAAAACTATTTAATTTGTAAAGGTTTAACATAAACCACATTCTGTGAATGCTTCATAATAAATCAATGAATTTAACAATAGCTTAAGGAAAAAGAAAGTAAGAATTCATCATGCATTCCCTCAAAAAACTATAACCTCGAACTCAAAGTTGATAGATCCACTTTTCAAGGACGGGTTGACTCTTACGTTAGGGAGAGGGTGAGAAATAAAATGGAGTGCGCGGAGTCGAATGAAGAGTTCAGGCAGTAAGGAAGGCAGTACAAAGAGCGAACTGACTTAAACGATTTGGTTTTGAAGATGATTTTGTAAATATTTGTTACATAAATCGTGTCTTGTGTGTTAAGTTTTTGCAGTGCTGTCTTTGCAATTTTGATAAATATGACAAAAAGTTCGAATGATTATTTAAGGAATTAATTCAGTTTCAACAATAAAACAACACTGAACCAAGATCACACATATATCCGGGCCTAACTTTTACTAAGAAGGTGAAATAAATAGATGCTTATGGATGATTAAATAGAATCAAACCATTTGCGCAAATTTTTTTTCTATTTAAACATTCCTCCAGAATTGCACGTTTTCACAAATAAAAATTAGACAGTAAATTCATCCATGAAATTTCATCGGGAGTTAGAATCCTTTCAGACAAATTGAAATATTTTAATGAATATCACAGTAAAATTAATTATTTAAATTTCAAGCGAACTTTGTTAATAACTTCAGAACAAGTACAGTAACATAATGTTAAAAAATGCTTTTATTTAAATTGTCAGAATATTTGATAAAATAATTCAAAATTTATTACAATAAAAATTATACAACTCACTAAAATACTCCACTGAAGGAAAAAAAAAAAAAAATGAACTTTTAAAACTGTTTTGAAAGGAATACAATTTATAGTTGTTGTTTAATTAACTAATTTCGTAAACATAATTTTTGTGATTTGATTGTATCTGGAAAGAGTAAGATATAAAAAATGATAACTGTTAGTTCCCATAATTATTTGATAATCACTTTTTTTCAAATTTCCAAAGGTTTTAAATAGAAATAATTATTTACAATGCATTTTGAATCAAAAATTATGCAGCAAATTAACAATGAGCAGGGATAGAAAATGGCTCCCATAATTTTAATATCTTGAAATGCATTAATAAACCTAATAATAAACGATAACCGTTATTACCATTATTATTTGAAAACCACTTTTCAAATTTTCAAATGTTTTCAAATACAAAGCATTATTTACAATATATTTTGAACTAAACAATTATGTAACAAATTAACTCGAAGCAGGAACAGAAAATAGATCACCTAATGTCTAATATCTTGAAATATATTAAAAAACCTAATTTATGCTAATTACATTTGATATATTTTTGATATGTTTATGAAGAATATAGATGAATATAAAGGGAAATACACTCGTAAATGAGATTACAAACATACTTAATCTTCGTAATAGTACACACAACTAAAAATCATCTTTTAAATATTAAGTCAAAAATGCGTATTTTCAGACTTTTATAGACAGATATTTGTTTTCTCGGATTTTTTTAAATTTTTTTTCAAATTTTTTTTTGTTGCAATATTCTAGTACAAAACTATTATCTTTATACGAACTAAAAAAATGAAAACTGTTATTCTTATGTATAACACATTCTTTCAAAGAATCACTCGACTCTGCTGTTTCCTTACCAAAGTTATCAGCCAACTTATGAGTTCAAAAAAAGAATCTGTAAGACCAAATACCTCTATATTTTAAAAAAATGAATTTTATAGCTACGGTTTTATCAAAATTATAGCTACTGTTATTATATATTATAGCTACTGTTATTGTTTGTTTTATTGCATCTTTTATTTAATAGTTGCTAAATTTGTCAAAGCAAGGGTTTTTCAAAATTGTAATTTTTTAATTATTATAATCTTGATTAATTGATTTCGAATGTTTGATCATCAAAAATTATTTTCCTTGTTGCCAATAATTCTGAAGAACAATACAAGAATCGCGATATTTATTCATTTAAGTATCAGTATTACATAAAATAGAATTGGATAGAAGTGCTGATTCTAATTATACATATTTATTAAGAATGGTGAAAATGACAAAATAAATTAATCCTTCTTTTTTGATGATTAAAATTTCTCTAATGTTAAGATCCATATTAAATATGAAATTCCAAAAGAATTACACAAAAACATTCAGCTCCATTGATTTTAATTTATATGCAAATCAGCACACGTATACAAGCTTTATACTTAGAATTTGCAAATTTTAAAAGAAAACTCGAATGTAAGCTGCCATCACGTAAAGCCATCCAATTTATTAAATCAATTAACAACTTATCTTTATACCCATAATAAATTAAAGGTAGTAGTCAGATTGATTTACAGGCGTTATGAAAATATGTATATAAGGTTGAAGACGATACCTAATAAGATACAAAAACTTAATATCTAATCGACAGTAATAAAATGTTAGAAATGTGTTTTTTAATTTTATTACTTTTTTAGTTTGATCAATTAATCACTCTTATGTTTAAAGCTTCAAACTCATTATTTTTAACACTGTTTTCAGTAAATTTTTAACACTTTATTCATTTGCTTATTAAACTGATTTTAACTTCAAGACTTTAGATTAATTTATATACACTGAAGTGACAAAAGTCATGGGATAGCAATATGCAAATTTTCAGATGGCAGTATCATCGCGTAGAACAGGTATAAATGAGCAGTGCTTTCGCAGTGCTTTCATTTCTGTTCAAGTTATTCATGTGAAGAGGTTTTGACGTGATGATGATCGCACGACGGGAATTAACAGACTTTGAACGCGGAATGTTAGTTGGAGCTAGACGCATGGGTCATGCCCTTTCGGAAATCGTTAGGGAATTCAACATTCCCAGATCCACTGTGTCAGAGTGTGCCGAGTATGAAATTTCAGGCATAACATCCGACCATGGACAGCGCAGTGGTCGACCGCCTGCACTTAACGACCGAGACCGGCGACGTCTGCAAAAAGTCGTAAATTCTAACAGACAAGTAACACTGCGTCAAATAACCGCTGAAATCAATGTGGGACGTACAAAGGGACTTGTCTGTTAGAACTGTGCGGAGAAATTTGGCTTTCTTGGGCTATTCAGCAGAAGACCTACTCGAGTGCCTTTACCGACAGAACGACATCGCTTGCAGCGACTCTCGTGGGCACGTGAGCATATCGGTTGGTCCCTAGATGAATGGAAAACCGTGGCCTGGTCCGATGAGTCACGATTTCAGTTGGTAAGAGCTGATGGTAGGGTTCGAGTGTGGCGTAGACCCCACGAAGCCATGGACCCAAACTGTCAGCAAGGCACTGTTCAAGCTGGTGGTGGCTCCGTAATGGTGTGGGCTGTTTTCATGGCATGGACTTGGTCCTCTGGTGCGACTGGACCGAACATTGACTGGAAATGCTTATGTTCAGCTACTTGGAGATCACTTGCAGCCATTCATGGACTTCATGTACCCAAACAACGATGGGATTTTTATGGATGACAATGCGTCATGTCACCGGGCCACAACTGTTCGCGATTGGTTTGAAGAACTTTCTGGACAATTCCAACGAATGATCTGGCCACCTAGATCGCCCCGACATGAATCCCATCGAGCATTTATGGGACATCATCGAGGTCTGTTCGTGCCCAAAATCCTGCACCATCAACGCTTTCACAATTATGGACGTCTATCGAGACAGCATGGCTCAATATTCCTGCAGAAGACTTCCAATGACTTGTTGAGTCCATGCCACGTCGAGTTGCAGCACTTCGCCGGGCGAAAAGGGCCGACACGATATTAAAGAGGTATCCACATGACTTTGTCACTTCAGTGTTTGATTTATGTAAATTTTAATGATATTTTGCCTTTTTCAATGGACAAATTATATGCTATTAAATTTTGAATACTGATTGAACAATATTATAAGAAATTAATATTGCAAGGTTATAAACATTTACTTTTATAATTGCAAAAATTTACATTTATAATTGCTAATTTTTTCATATATATTTGCCAAAAGACTTCTTTTGTCATATAAAAAAATTTAAACTTTGAATATGTAGGAATTAGAACACAAAGCTGATCTAGCAATCTTATTTAAAATATCTAGATTATTTTTGATAGTATTTACTCTCTTTAAGTTCATAATAAATTAATTTTCTTTAACAAGACAGAAAATAGCATTTAAAAAATATTATGTGAAAATTCCATTTCTGAATAGAAAAAACCATATTTATAATCATTTAACATCGACATTCAAGCAGCCAAGTTGGAGCTTACTGTGTTTTCTCTTATATGACCCCACAAATCCTGGGCAGCAACCCTTTAACGTTCTCCCTGAAGACAATGCCCTCAGTTCAACACCCTTTGTATAAATAATACTGTTCTGCTATGCATATACATAATAAACGACAGATACATAATACATACTGTCCGATGTAAGTTACTATTAGTGTTCATAAAGTGTTCATAGTTCATTAGTGTTCATAGTTCCAGAAGGTACAACGAAACAAAAACGATTATTTTTGTATGCAATAATATAAAAATCAATATATATATTTATTTAAACTAGTACTGATTTTTCAAAAAAGGAAATAATTAACATTAACAGATATTATAGATCATTTATAAAGTAATTAATCATCAAAAGTTGCAATTTGTTTTTAATTTTCAAGTGAAAAGCAAAATTAGATTATCTCTCAAAAGTTTTGATTGGCAACTAATAATATTATCAACCAATCCTGTCTTTTTCAAAACATATCACAAGGTTATTTAAAATTTAGCACTAATAAAAATATTTGAGCTAATTGCACTTTTTCATGGATATTCAAACATATTTTGGTGCAAAATAAATACAATACATGAAATACATTCATGATAATTAAGTAAATACTACCAAAATTATTACCAGGGATTATAAATTAACTAACTACTCCATACTACAGCCCATAGTGGGCCAAAGCCGTCTGCCTACTGCGAGATACTAAAACAGGATATGTCTCCTTTTTTACAGGATAAGTTTGTCAGCTCAACACCAAAATATATATTTAGACCAGGACCTACGATTTAAAGTGTATTCCGAACCTCTACAAACATCCATGGCACCGAAAAATTAGTGGAATCCAGCAGCTACTTCTGTCCATCTATGACATCGATTTTGCTTGATTCAGAAGCCTGTGGTACCGAGCGCTAGAGGTCTAGTCGCTCGACCATCGGGCCCTAAAAAATCTAATAAATTTAATATTTTTATAAGATATTAAAAAAAAAATGTGATATTCCATTAAAATTGAATTAAAATATCCGTTGAATTAAAATATTCAAAGTGTTTTTAAAAGTATTTTTAGCAATAATGCAAGAATTTAACATCGGAGTTTAAAAGCAACTTGAGCACCATGATATTGCCTACTGCCAAATTTCAAAAAACAATTTCTAATATAAATTGCTACACTACAGAAACTTATTAAAATATCGAAGTAGTAACTCAAATTTGCTAGGAAGGTTAATTAGAAAACCTTCTACTTAGTAGTATGACAAAACGTTAATAAAAAAAGTCAAAAAAGCAATTATAACCGAGAAAATACCCATTTAACGAAGAGACTATTTCACAACGCTTAGGATATTAGTGGGAAAGCAGCAATTAATAACGTTTATTGGACTAGAAAAGTTTTCCTCATTCAAAGCTAATTTTTAACAATGATGAAGTTACTCAATATCAACAAATTAGTCATTTACACAAATTAAAAAAAGTTAATCGAATTATTAATTGCTATTTTTATGGCAATTTGCGTTATTAAATTATTAAAAGCGTCGTTACCAATTCACTGTAACAGAAAATTAATTTCAGAAACAAATAAGCTTAAAGGGAAATTAATTTTCTGCCAGAATCTTAGAGTTCCACGAACCTTTGTGTCAAACGTCGTTAAATGATTCATTTTATTGCTTTTATTGCTTTTTTATTCAATTTTAACTTATAAATTGGTAAATTTAATTACATATCTGCAGAAAATAAGTGTTTGTAGTACTAACATTCGTTCAGTTATAATTCGTTGCTGTTAATACTATTACATTCTCATTTAGTTCCGTGTTTTTTTTTTTTGCGGTTATTTCCCAATTTATTTCTGAAAGAAAGAAATTTAACCGTAAAACGCATTGAGTATATTTACGAAAAATGTGTTCCTAATAAAATAATAATAAATGACAATTTTGCAACGTACAATCACCAATTACACATAGCTTTCTCACTTTCGGTAAATCTTTTATTTTTGTCTAATTTAATCAATTGAAATTAGTTCATTTGACATGAATAAACATACATGATAAAAATTGTAAAAAAAAAATTACTTGTTTAAAAACAAAAATTAAGTTATAGTGTTACAAATTCATATTGCTTTTTTTCAAAGACCAAAACAGTGACAATGTTTTTGAAGTCATTCGCTTTTTTTTTTTTTTAAATAGTCGGGGACTGAGTCGTATGGACCATTTCCCTTTGAACAGTTCAGTATAAACTATCCTTGAAAAAGGCATGTTGTGTGGGCTGCACTGACGAACGCTGTAACTCATTTAGTATTACCTAGGGGGAGCATGTAGCTTAAAGATATGCTACGGACGCGCGAAATTATATATTACTATAATTTTGAAAACTGATTAAACATCATCATAAGAAATTGGCATTACGGATTTTATAAAAATGTACAGTGAGTAATTTGCTTAGATAGTTGCTAGAAAACCTCTTCTGTACACATAAAAATTTAGGCTTTGAATCTATAGAATTAAAATGTAAAGCTAATCTAACAATCTTATTTAGAATATCTAGGTTATTTTGATAGTCTTCCTTTTCTTTAAGTTCTTAATACATTGAAGAACTTTTTAAAAAACAGCATTTAAGAAGATTATATGAAAATTAACAGATAAATGTTACATACCCGACACACTTAAAATGAACATTAAAAACTAATATTTTAGCAATAATACAAGAATTTAGCATCGTATTTTGAAAGAAACTTGAGCTCCATGATATTACCTATTCTCAAACTTCATAAAAAAAAAGAAAAATCTAATGTAAATTGTTACAATACAGAAACTTATTAAAATATCAAAGTAAGTAACTCTAATTTTCTAGGAAAGGTTAATTAGAAATCCTTCTACTAAGAAGTATGACAAAACGTTATTAAAAAGTAAAAAAAAATAAACATTAATTAACCGACAAAATAACCATTTAATGAAGAGACTATTTGACAGCGCTTAGGATATTAGTAGGAAACAACAATTAATAACGGTTATTGGACTAGAAAAATCTCTCTCACTCAAAGCTAATTTTTAACAATGGTGAAGTTACTCAATATCAACAAATTAGTCATTTACCCAAATTAAAAAAATTTAATCGAATTATTAATTGCTATTTTATGGCAATTTGCGTTATTAAATTATTAAAAAAGCGTCGTTACCAATTACTGTAACAGAAAATTAATTTCAGAAACAAATAAGCTTAAAGGGAAATTAATTTTCTGCCAGAATGTTTTCGAGACTTCCACGAACCTTTGTGTCAAACGTCGTTAAAATGGCTCATTTTATTGTTTTATTGCTTTTTATTCAATTTTAACTTATAAACTGGTAAATTTAATTACAGATCTGCAGAAAATAAGTGGCTGTAGTATTAACATTCGTTCAGTTATAATTCGTAGAAGTTAATACGATTGCATTCCTCATTTAGTTCCGTATTTCTTTTTCTTCTGTTTATTCCCACTTTATTCTTAAAAGAAGGATATTTAACCGTAAAACGCGTTGAGCATATTTACGAAAAATGTGTTTCTAATAAAATAATAATTGATAAGATTTTTCTAACGTACAATCGTAATTACACAAAAGCGTTCTCACTTTCGGTAAATCATCTATTTTTGGCTAATTTAATCAATTGAAATTAGTTCATTTGACATCAATAAACATACATGATAAAAATTGTAAAAAAAAATTACTTGTTTAAAAACAAAAATTAAGTTATATTGTTACAAATTCATATTGCTTTTTTCAAAGTCCAAAACAGTGACAATGTTTTGAAGTCATTCGCTTTTGGCATTTTTTTAAATAGTCGGTGACTGAGTCGTATCGACCATTGAGTCGTATCGACCACCTTTGAGCAGTCAATACAAACTGGCCTTGAAGAAGGCATGTCGTGTGGGCTGCACTGACGAACGCTGTTACTCATTTAGCACTACCCAGTGGACACGTGTAGCTTGAAGATATGCTAAGGATACGAGTAACACTGTGCCCACATCATCGATCATGTAAGACTGGAGCCTACGGTTTAAAGTGGATTCTGAACCACTATGACACCGCCGGGATTCGAACCCGAAAAGCCTGTGGTACCGAGCACTAGAGAGCTAGCCACTGGCCATCAGGCCTCTCCCCTTGACATAGCAAATGTGTTCAATATCAACGATACACCACGGAATTCCTGGAACCAAAATGAAACTAGACAGATATTCCTTCCTGAAATTTATTCAAAGATAATTGGCTCACATTTTATTTATATAGGAGTTGAATTAAGAAACCATTTTGCAGTTAACCAATGATAATTAACGATATTATGTATCCACATCTTTTATAGGATATGGCAACGTGAATATTCTGTGAAGCCATGATCCTCGCTATGGGAAAAAAAAACTAACCAGCTCCCATTATTCTAACTAACCAAAATGATTCCGCATAAATTAATATCATTTTTGATATTTGGTTTCAAGTAAAATACTTTTTCTTGATCTACATTCTTTTGAATGAAATTTTTAAGAAAGATAGAGTGAATACTCAATCTAGATAAAAAGGATGAAGTTAAATTCACAAAATTTTAATTTCATCTATTTTCTTAATATATATAAGCTGATTTTTTGTTTAGTTAAATAAACTACAGTAATGTTTCCTAATTGATTTAATTGTTAAAGACAGCTTTTGTTTTATTTATTTACAGATTTTTATTTACTTTATGTTTTATTTACATTGCATTGTTTCATTTACATTTAAGAGTTACAAAACTGCACGTATCACAATTTCAATTTTTAACTCAAATTTTATGTTTGAATTATCAATTACTGTTACATAAATACATATAATACAGAGATTAAAAATAAAATCAATATATTATTTTACACAAAAAAGGAACCAGAAATTAGTCACAAAGCAGAAAATAAGTTTCTAAAAAATTATTATAAATGTACTATAAATTATTACAAAGGTAATTTTCTAAAATTACTTAAAAATTTAAAAATCAATGCTGAAGTTGTTTGAAAACAATAAACGATAGTGTCCCCCCCCCCCCCAAAAAAATAAATTAAAAAAAACTGTCAAAAATCAATTTTGTTTTTAAGAAAAATTCATAATATATTAAAAGAATTATAAAATTAAAATTTTATGGTTTCAACATCCACTTTTTTCGTTAAAGACTATTTTCTAACGAACAGTGTTTGTTTTAAATACATATAAATTGAAAGTGAGGAAACATAGTTTACGCCAAATAATAATAAAATCTGAGAAACTTAAATAATAAAGTAAATAGCCAGAATGACCTAAATAATAAATTCATGAAAAATATCTTAAAATAAAAATTATAAATTAAAATAACCATAACTTATCAGATTTTTTAAAAAATGATTAAAAGGAACCCATTTTTATAATTTATACTAAAATCTTTCAAATACGCTAACTCTTGCATCAAAATTCGAATTTTTACTTCGAAAAAATGACTTTTCTATTTGCCCTAATGCTTTTTGGGGTTTTTTTTTTTCCCCCATTTAATCAATGGAAGAAAACAGAAATTTCATATTTTACTTAATATTAATTAGTTTCATATTTAAACTTCTGTAGAATTTTTTTAAAAAAATCCTTTTAGACACTTTTATAGACATTTTTATTTTTTTTATCTTTTTTAGAATCTGAAATGATTTTTTTTTTTCTCATTAGGATATAAAATGAATGAAATAATTCATAGAGAAAAAATATGAAAATGTATTCAAAAATCTTTTATGAGTAACGTTTAAAATATTGATTAATAAGTAATAATAAAATTTAATATTGATTTCTATATTATACAAGATAGTGAAACAAAAATATATGAAACTCTTATACATGTTCTTTAATTTCTGCTAAATATCTGTTATGTTTGCAATGATTTTGTCTTAAATAATATATTTGTAAAAAGCACAATAAATATATATTTTCCTAAATATAAAAAATGCATCATAAATCTGATATAATGAAAAGTATAATAATAATTTATAAACAATCAATTAAAAATTCTAAAGACTTTGCATGAACATTTTTTATCATATGTGAATTTGATGTTATCCTGGTTGGAGGTTCTCAAAAACGTGAAGTTATAAAATAAAATAAATAAAAGAATAAGTTATTATTTAAATCAGATTAATCTTATCAGTTTCATTTCAAAAACTGTTATAATGCTGTTTTTGAAGTGATTTTATTTGTGTGTTTTAAAAATACCATAAAATTTGTGTTGCTAAATATATCCACAAGTCGCTTGCTCTGTACTTCATTTTGAATTGTCTGACTTTCAAAAATATAAACAGGTTATTGCTTCAATTTCCTCAAAATAGTGATCAAGAATCAGTTTATATTTAGAATGTTAATTTTAATATCACTTAACAGACTTTTCTGATTGAATCAGGTAGCGCTCCTTGTAGTATTTGAACAATTGTTTCTTCATGAAGTCTCTACAATCGTTAAATTTTCCAGGCTATTGAATTTGACAGTCTTGTGGGGATTCTACACTTTAGGGTTCTTTCGCCAAGTCTCTTTTTCCGTTCCAAATGTAATCGCCAAAACAGCAGCAATCCGCAACGGCCATTTTCTTTATTTAGAGGAACTTGGCGAAAGAGGCAAGGAAAAAAAAAAAATCGCCAAATAAACGGAACTCTACAGTGCAGAATTGCTACTCTTCTAACATTCTGACCAGTTGGTTCCCAGATTTCTTGTGTTATTGAACATTTGTATACTTCCACGTATTTTTCCAATAAAGTATGACAATACATAGTACACATGACAAGTTGAAATTGTGAAAGAAGTGCAGTTTTTTAAACTTTTATTTACATTTTTAGTAAATTCATTTCAGAAAATTACCAGTAATTAATTACAGTTTAATAAACACACTGTGTGCAACCATGTGGATACTGTTAATCAAAATTAAACTTAGACTAAAATCTAACCATAATAATCCTATGTTAGATCTTAATCTGAAACATTTATTAATTCACATGTTTCAATAGTTTTATATTTACCAGCCAATAATGTTTTAGTAAAAATTATTTTAAATATATAATAAAATAAATAATTTATTATCTAATAAAAACATCCAATTTTCCAGAATCCGAAGTCAATTTTTTTATCATTAAGAAATAAAAACGATTTAAATAATCTACAACAACAAAAAATAAATGCAAACATGAATTCATTAATCAAATAAACATCCTTTTTTAAGACAAACTTACAGACAGAATTTTGATAAATGCATACACCAGAAGATTGGACAACATTCCATAAAGCTCTACTGCCAAAAAATTAAATAAATAAAAAAATGTGAGAAAAACATTCAATCGTTAACTTTGCGAGATGTTGTTGCTCACCTTATTTAATTCTACATCTCAGACATACTACGTTAGAGCAAACGTTCTAAAAAAAATAATTAGATTAAAATGGCACCAGTTCTGAACTTGTTGGACATATTAAAATTCTTCCTCTTCCAAGCTCCAGAATGAAATTTCAGCTCATCCCCCCCCAGCCATTTACCCTCCTCCCCCAAAATCCATTATTTATCCTTTCTCTCTTTCTGCAACGAAATTCCTTGGACTTGATATCGATTAAAGTTTAGGCATAATCGATTCAGAATGCATTGTTCCGAGATCTCGCAATATTGTCGATTCCTTAATGAAGAAATTCAATGAGCCAACCATAATTTCGAGGCATGATCTTTGGCAAATAAGGTATTTTGTTATTAATTGCCCGTGAATTCTAGACAATAAAAGTCATTGTTATTTTTTTTTTTTGTTATCTAAAATATTACCCAATGGCTGTTTTATCTTTTGTTTTAAAATATTTGAGGAAAATTAATTTGCCATACAAATTGGTTTCTAGTCAGTATTCATGATTTTTGACTAATGATTAGGTTTATTGTTAGCAATCTTTTTTGTAAGTTCAAAATTCTTCAATTATATATTCTTTGTCTCATACATGCATTGTTAAACATTGTACAACAATATTTTTGCATTAAAAAGAAATCATGGGTTAATTAGAAAAATAGTTACATTTTTAATCATTGTATTGTATTGTATGGTATTTTTTAAATCAGTGCAATGTATATGTATTTTTTAAATAATTTAAATATCGATATATTTTTTGATTCAAAAAATATATCGATATTTAAATTATTTATTTGTTTATTATTTATTTATTTATTATTTTCGATATCTGTTAAAAATGAAAACATTAACAATTTTAAGAATATTATGAGTATTTAATAAAAACACTTTTTACGACATAGTGGACAATACTACGATGACATATAGGATAATTATGACTTGTAATATAAGAAAATGTTTCTTGAGGACAAGTCCCAATTCTCTTTACTAAATAGATATCGGTTTGCTGTAGAAAGAGATTTATTATGGTTGAAAAATTTACAAGAAAGCTTAAATATTGCTATAAATGAAGTAGTAAGAATGAAATTTCTATACATGAAATTTATTGCGAATTCTTTAGTGTGTGTGTGTGTGTGTTTTTTTTGGTTTTTTTTTTTTTTTCTTTTTTTTTTTTTTTTTTTTGAAAATTTAATTTTAAGAAACTGTGGTCCGTAAATTGTTATGAAGTATTAGTTTCCTTTTTTATTTTCATAACAATTTATGGACCACAAATTCTTTTTTATATAGTTAAAAAATTACGAGACATTTAGTAAAACAAATTACGAGATATTTATTAAAAAAATTACGAAATTTTTCATTTCACTGGAAATCTATTCCCTATATGTCACTATAAATTAAAGTAGCTTTAAAATATTTAAATATAAATTCGGTACTTTTACGTATTAACGGTACCTTGGCGACAGTTGCGCCAATAAAGAGCACACGCGCCAACCGCAGCTACGAGATTTTGGCGGTTTTTAAGTGGCGCCAATCTATTCTATTGGTTTTCTAACCTTAGTAGTTGTTAGATTAGCGACACTTAAAAACCGCCAAGTCTGTCGCCAAGGTACCGTTAATACGTAAGTACCATAAATTTATAATTAATTTCTTATCATCATCAAACTTTCAAGTCTGAGTAAACAAAAATGTTTTTGAAAAATCATGAAATTAAATAACATTAAACAAATTTTTAGCAATTTTTCTATTTCCAATTCTAAATTTTACTTTGGGCCGTAAGCTTACAACATTTGCATACATTGACATCAAAAGTGTTCGTACCCTTACGATTTTCAATGAATTAATTAGAAAATTATTTAGATATTCAGTATTAAAAGTGTGTAATTTTTTTATTTATCTGCAATATATTTATTTATTATATGCAAATTTATATTATTTTTAACATTTAGATATTGACGAATATTTTTGTAATTAATGCAGTGATTCAGAGTAATATAATAAGCTGTTAAAAATGAAAAATTTAAACAACCGATATTAAAACACTTTTGTTTATTTAAAATCAAAAATGTTTCAATAAATATTCATACTTGAGTAAATAAAAGTAATATTTCTATCTATTATGGCACCAATAAATCCATTAACAAAAAATTTATATTTCATAATGAGAATATTTTTTTAATATAATTTTTCTTACATTAAATATTTTATAAACATAGTAAAACTTTTTTTTTTAAATCAATAATCAGTAATTAACAAAACACTTACCTCATAATAGTATTCGTAAGAAAATCTCTACATTGTAATACTTCGATCAATTAGCAAGTTAGCTGTAGCAGCCATAACAGATTTTAAACGTCTGAGCAATGAATGAGCTAGTTTTTTGTTACGTCCAAAATCGATGTTCCTCATTTTTCGATAACTACTTTTTTAGTTCCATTTTTGTTTTTAATGTCAAATATCTTCGTATGCTAACTTCCAGACTTGTTCGACTTTTTAAATCCTACTAAGGTTGTGTCTAAGAACTTGTGGACCATTATAGAGATACTAAAGCAAAAGTTGAGAGCCGTATACTTAGCATTGATAAAAAAAATTGCTAATACACAAATTTTGTACTGAAAATTTTAAAATTATTTTTTAAATATTTAAGTAAAAGATCATCATTCATTATGCCACTAATAATCATGATTCATTATACCATCATCATCACTAGCTTTTGACGACAACATGGAACCACCACAGTACACCTCCACAACCATGATTTAACTGTTCCAATTAAGTTTTTTGGATTAAGATCCTTTTTTTCTTGTCCATTCATTACACACTTATCGCAATCAAAAATGCTTAATGTGTTTCTCATCTGCAAATAAGAATGTTTTCAATACGTATTGAGCTTATTTATCATTGATTTCGTGAAGGAAAATATAAGCTCTCTATTTTTATCACGTTACAGAAGCTTTTATTTTGCAAAAACGTCCATGTAATCCTGCTTATGAGACCACATGTCGGACAATTTATAAGGAAATTAAAATACAAAAAGATTTTCATTGGGCCCTGCAAACTTTTCACAGGATTCAAAAGGAGGATTTGTCAAAAATTTTTCAAATAATAAATACCTTTTCGATCCATTTTCCTTCTTTAAAGAGTTTTATCACACCATTACACCTATTACATTTTAGCAATCCGCTGAATAAGATAAAATTAGTAATTTAGCGATGTTCCAAGCTAATTAATCGCTACTACGAGGAAAAAGAATCAATTTTAGAATGCTGTTCTTTTGTTTCTTTACTGAAATGCGCCATTTTTTAGATTATAAATAGTATATAAGAAGTAAAAGCAAGCAAAAAATTAAATCCAAAACGAAAATTAAAACCAATAAAAGCATTTTTGTTTTAAATGTCAAAAGGCAAAAAAAAAAAAAAAAAAAAAAAATGCTTGCAGACGATAAATTATTCTCATGATTTAATCGAAAATATTTAATTATTTCGTAATAATTAATTATTCGAAAATATTTAATTAAAGCTTTATCACATAATGCACCATAGAATAAGATGAAATTAGTAATTTAACGATATTCCAAGCTGATTAACCACTACTATGATGAAAAAGAATCAATTTTAGAATACTGTTCTTTTTGTTTATTTTCTACAATGAGCCATTTTTTCTATTCATTCCATTAGCTTCACACTCTCCTTATATATATTTTTGTTCAAAATTTTTCAATCGTTAATAAAAGTACTTTTCATTCCTCAACTCAAGTTGAAATATATTTTTTTGAACTTGTAGTGGATGACACTGGATGTTAATACAGTTTTTCAATATTAATTCAGTAATTAAATTTAATTAATTAATTTATGCATTTTTTTAGATTAGTTGCATATATCTACCCATAGAGGGCGCCAGATAAACTTAAAAAAATTAATGAACATTATTTATAAAGGACTTTCTGCAATAGAGTGAAAAAAGTAGGAATTGACTTTAAAAAAGTTTTTTTAATATTACTTGTTTAGAATATAAAGCAATGTAAGCAAGAAAAAAATTAAAGCTAAAACAAAAAATTAAATCAAATAAAAATTATTTGCAAAAATTCAAAAATAAAAAAAATGCGGCAGAAAATATTTTATTTATGATTTTAACGGAAAATATTTAAATCTACAAAATCACTTTTGTATTTGATTTTTTCACTGTGTTCTTGCATTTTCACTTTCCTATAATTCAAATAAATATTTTGTAAAATATTCTGATATATATACAATGAAATTTTATATAGTTATATTCAGTGGCTGTAAAAGTATTCCTGCACTTCAAAAATTTATAGGAAAAGTGTTGTAGCCCAAATTGAATTGAATATAGTTTTAATTTCATAATCTATATTTGACTTTGAATAAATTCTAACAATTTAAAAAAATAATAAATATATATTAAAACAATTTTTATTTGTTTATCAAATACTTTGAGGATAAAATTGATAAACAAGTAAAATATTTTGACTTTCTCTTAAAATACTACTACATACCCTTAAAATAGAATTTTCCAAAAAGTGAGAAATAAAATAACGCATAGAATTTTGCTATATTTTTCTTACTCGATCTAAGTGAAACTCTGAAACAAATACCTTTCTATATATTTCACTAAACTTTAAAAAAATCTGTTTATTACCTGATTATTACCAAGTATACTTTCTCTCCAGTATCAAACTGCATGTATTTTTAAAATAAATTTCAACTATTTTAGGCATCGTTGGAAAACCGGCAACAACAAATTGGCAATATTTTGCGGAATCGTTTTCTTCTTATCAGGAAGAGATCAAATCGTTTTCCGGCTTATAAACCCTCCGTTTTCCCGGAATCCACATTTATCCTCATTTTTCCCCCGTCGAAAAACATGGAATGTAACGACATTTCGAAATTTCGCCAAGCTTTTGAGTCTTAACGCAATGGGTAAAGATAATCGGTTATCATTTCTAAGCCATTTCTCCAAGAGATGTTGGCGACCGGCCTAATTTTATTTCGTTCGAAAATTTTCAGACCGGATTTGTATTCTTTCAGCATTTAAATCTGGTACCGGTTGAATCGTTTGAAATAAAAATCCTTTATTTCTAGAGAGAACAAACAGAAATGGTTTTTCCGGTAAACATCTTGAATTTAAAGAGGGCGGAAAAAGTTCTTAAGGGATTTCTCCGCAAATAGCAAACATGAGTGCATATCTGGCATATCTTAACTTTGTGTTTGTATCATGGGTTTTTTCTTTAAGGATAAGATAAACGCATTTGTTCTTTTTTTGCTTTCACATAAATCTGCTTTAAAATGATATTAGATACTAATCATAAGAAGCGTTTTGAAAATTTTAAAATAATCTTTTCTTCACAAGAAAAGAAATTTCTTTGTCT